>JAKSZP010010040.1:0-26578 GCA_022478985.1 Massospora cicadina | reverse complement strand
GGAATTCATTATATTAATGCAACGTTTGGGGAATAGGGAAAAACTGATCATTACATTATTTTAAACTCAACCTTTTATTAATATGGAGGAACAGCCATTGTTCCAAGAAATTTCAACTCTGTCGCCTATCACACCTGTTCAGTTAACCTCTGCTCAAGTTAAAATATATTGGGGAATATCATTTAATTTCTGGTGGTTGAGGCCACTTGCACCTTCCAAGAGATCTTTTAAAGAATTGACGCTTTCTGTAACACTTGGATTTTTGAATGGTACTCTCATTAACTCAGTTAAAAAAGGCCATCCATTGTACTAAAGTATGTAAGTTACACCCACACTTGGGGAGCTAAAGGGGCTTTCCTTTTAGTGAAGGGTAATTTAACATATGCTTTTCAAGTTATTTCTCTAATGCAGGAAACTAAAGGGATTACATTACAGTAATGGTTGCCTTCCAGTTTCACATTTAGAGTTTTGGAAAATAAAATATTGAATTTTTTAATTTTAAATTCTTAGTTCATCCATGTCCAGTCATTAATGTTGTGATATTTAAGCCCCTTGGTTAAACTATTGCTTTAATTTACCTTCTTGATTTGCTTACAATGTTGGGATGGCGATTCCATTACTCCCTTTTTAAAACTCTATCTTGCGCATTGCCCCATATAGTATAGTTACTAAGTTCACCTGAAGATATTTAAATTTTGAAATTCACATTATTTTTTAAATAATTGGCGTCAGAAAGGACATTGGGAACGCCTTAATGCTTTTGCTAGCTTGGTAGTATGATTTCTATTAAGAGTCACAAAAGCTAAAGATGTCAGCTTGACTTCCATACCTCTGCTAAGTGGGCCATCCAAGTAAGCCATGCGATGCTAGGGATTGCAACCCACATTTTGAGCAAGATTATTTCTATAAATAAGGAACTTTCCTAAATTTTTGTGTTTGATTGAGGAAACTCTCTTTTGGTATGGGGTTTGTTTTACTAATGCAACGTTTGTAAGCTTTGGAAAGCCTAATCTTTACAACCACATACAGCCTTACTCTCAGTTTATTATAAACACTTACCCTCCTCTCCATCTTATCAGAATAGCGACTCTTTTTTTTAGTACTAGATGGTCCCAACCCAAGGGGGGGATTCATCGATGTTTATTGAATTACGCCTGGGCTCCCAAGAGCCCGAGGCGAGGGAAGGGGAGGGAGGAGGCATCGAGAAAGGGAGGGGGGTTTGCGCACAGAGCCGTGCTGCAGTGACAACTGAGCGGGGGAGGGTTGGCGACATAGTGCAGACCTTCAGGGCCATCTCAAAGTGTACCTGAAAGTGGGTGATCATGTGTGGAAGGGTCCACACCTGCTGGTCAAAGGCAGCATGAAGGAAGGAGTTATGGATGGTCCAGCTGGCTGTGGCATAGGCAAGGACATGGAGGGGTCGGTGGCAACCAGGCAATGTCTGCTCAAACATGAGGTCTTGCACAGGGTGTCCAGACCAGGGCTGAGCATGGAGGAGCGCGCGGGCCTTTGGCCAAAATGCGGCGACACCTGGACAGGTGAAAAAATGATGGAGGTGGGAGTCAATAGGCTCCACACAGCGGGGGCAGCTTCAGTGCTGGAAGGTAGGGCCAGTCCGGTCCCCTGTCCTGTATGAACAGTGGAGCACCCTCCATATGGTGTTGGACACCTTTGCTGACAGGATGGGGTGATAGACGTCCTTCCACAATTCCTTAAGGTCAAATCTCACGGAGGGAGGGAGGAGCTCAAGGAGTCTTGGGCGGATGGGAGGACGATCTTGGGGGTTGAGGCGAGTTGTGACAACTTGTCCATTGTGCACAATTGCATGGCGACGTGGGCTGAGGCCAGGGCCTTCCCTTCTGTATAGAAGGCATGGTGGAACCGCGCGCCTACTCGTTTCAGGGCAAGGAGAGCCTGGTTCCAGTAGGGGATGAGGATGGTTTTAGGCGATGGCCTGGGTGGTTTGTGAGCCACTCCCCTAATGAGGTCAGAGATGCTCTAGGAAGACCCAGAGCTGCTGACACTGACTGGCGGAGGGCGGGCGCCCATTGGGGCATGGGGGTCGCATCCCAACAGACAATCGGCCATAGGAACTTCAGGAAGATTGTGGTGGCGTGGGATCGCGTGTCCAGAAGCCCTAGGCCCCCTTCATTGCAGGGCCGGGCAGTGGTTGAGAGGGCCATTGGTGGATGGTTTGAGCCCCAGATCCAACAGCGGAGGAGTACATTGAGCCGCGTATAAAAGGCATCTGTGAATGGGCAGACGTGCGCTAGGAACCAGACTTTGGAGAGAAGAACACATTGGCCATCAGAGCTCGACCCTGGGGGGTGATGTGCCACCGGTTCCAGCTGGCAATCCTGGAGTTAACTGCTGCAAGGAGCAAGTCCTCATTGTCTTTTAGCGCAACTCCTTGTTGGTTGGTGAGAACGCCCAGGTGACGGAAGGTACCACGCTCAGGTTCAATACCAAATGGTGGGGGGAAGGTGGGGGAGCCGACCTGTACAACTGTTGTCTTGGAGGTGTTGACCATGGCATTGGACGCCTTGGTGTACCTCTCAATGGTCACAGCAGCGAGGGCAACATCCCCTGGGCAGCCAAATGCAATGGCAGTGTCATCTGCAAATGCCATGGTGTGTGTGGGGGCTTTACCTGGGACCAGAATCCCTGTTAGCTTGTCCTGTAAGGAGGCCAAGAGGGGGTCAAGGGTGATGTTAAAAAGGATAGGGCTCAGGGGGTCCCCTTGCCGGAGACCTTGTCCAACTGGTACTGCCACTGTAAAACCCATTGGCGCCAGGACTCTGGTGTGGAGCTGGTCATAGAGCGCTGATATCCAGCGCCTAGCTGCGGATGGGAGATGGAAGCGGGCCAGGGAAGCATCAATATACTTCCAGGCTACCCAATCATATGCTTTCTCCATATCCAGGAGAGCCACAAAGCCATTCACCTTACGAGAGTTAGCAGTCAAGGTCACGTGAAGGTCATTATAGTTGTCCCATAACGACCTCCCCGGAATAAAACCGTACTGGGATGGGGAGAGGCGAGGTGACACCCATTTGGTGATGCGGTTGGCCAGAAGCTTCGTGAAGAGCTTGTGGTCTGTGTTGATCAACGCTATGGGGCGCCAGTTCGCCAGGTTCTCACGGTCTGACTTCTTGTGAATGAGGGTCGTGATTGAGCCTCTGGAGTCGGGGAGGACCTCGCCATTCACCAAGAGTGCAGCGAAGAGGTCGCGGAGGGTTCTGGCTATCACTGCAGGTTCCAGAAGGTACACCTCAAAGGGTATTCTGTCTGGGCCTGGGGCTTTAAGCCGTGGGGATTTCAGAAGGGTTTCCATCACCTCCTGGATGGAATAGGCGCCAGTAGAGCCTCATCAGCCCGTGGGTCAATGGGCAGCTCTGGAGCCCGCCACAGGAAGTCTTGGATGTCCGATGGGTCCACCTGGGTGGCATGGAAGAGGCTGGAGTAGAAGCGGTGTAGTTCCTGCGTGATTTCCTCCTTATCTGAAGTGGTTGTAGTGCCAATCTTCAGTGCAGTAATATCCTGCGCTGTTGACCGGGCTTTCTGTTTCTGAAAGAAGAAGCGGGTGGGGCGTTCCCATTGAGCATAGTAACGAGATGTTGTAAAGTTTGCTGCCCGTTCTTCCTGCAGTGTGAGCTCCAAGCGGAGTGCTTCCTGCGCCGCTTCCCAGTCTTCCAACCATCTGGGAGAGGGCGAAGGCTGGCAGTTTCGCTCTAGATGTCTGATTCTGGCCTCCGCCCTTTTGACTCTGGCGCGAGCTGCAGTCATCTGGGCTTTGGCACATTTGTAAGCAACGCGGGTGATGCCCTCCTAGGTCACCGCCCATTTAGCCTTGTGGTCAAGCAGGTGGGGTGGGGGGAGGTGAGAGTCTCCCGGATGGTCATAGACAGCTTCTCCTTAGTGAAGGGGTTGTTGAGAAGAGCTGGGGCAACCCTAGGCCAGAACCTACGCGACGGTCTAAGTGTGGTGGTGAGGACAACGGTGAGTGACCTGTGATCACTCAGATGGTTGTCACGAGAGATGGGAGAGGAGACGCGGCCAATTAGCAGGGGGCCAATCAGTGCCATATCTATGCGTGACGCTGACTAGAAAGCTCCTCCATCATACTGGATCCTAGTCATGCAACCTAGGCCAGACGCGGAGGGTGGAAGCACATCTATAAAGCCACTCAGGCGAAGGAAATCCTGGAGGCGACTTGATCCAGGGCGTTCCTTTGCTGCAGGGGGTAAGAGTCACGGACGCGACTTATGGTTGTGTTGAAATCTCCTAAGAGGACTGTATTCCGTGGGAGATTGAGTTGGAGGAGCTCTTCCAAGAGCCGATTTTGCTCCTGACCTGCATTAGGCAGGTAGATGCTTGCAGCGAAGAAGGAGAAGTCAGGAGTGGTGAGTTTGGCCAGTATGAGGTGGCCACCTAGATATTGTGAAAAAGAATGGGTTTTAACCTGGGGATTCAAAACAATAAAGGCGGCATGGTTTGTCCAGAAGGAGTTGCCTCCAAACTGTTCATTCCATGCAGATTGTTTGTGGGGGAGGATATGGGGCTCCTGGACAGCAGCGATGTCAATTTGTGCTGACCTGAAGTTTTGGAGGAGGCGGGCTCTCCGCTTAAAGTCCTGCAACCCATTTGCGTTGATGGATTGCAGGGCCAGGGTGCTGCCATGGGGACTCATAGCTGTTCCCCTCCATGTCCTGGGGGTTGCCAGCGCTTAAACCTGCTGTTGTGAGGCGGCTAGTTTTGAGTCCTTTAGCTTGACTATTAGCTGCAATCCGTGAGGAGCGTCGAGGGTTCTGAGGGGAAGGAGAGGGTGGGGGGGCGGAGGACCCAGTAAGCCAGCCTAGGATGCTGCCCCCACTCCGTTGCAGGGGAAGGACCTGAGGGTGCTCAATGGTGACCTCCGCGGTGTCCCCATTTGATGAGTCTGAGTCCATATTAACTTCCTTCAACACTGCAAAGGATCCGCGCGAAATGGACTGTGGGGTTGGGGTAGGACTCTTTGAGGTGGCACTTCTACCGCAGGCCGCGAGTTGCCAGTCCATGCTGGTGGGCATAGCTCCATTGGGAGCTGAGGATTGATGCGATAAATCGCTGGTGGAGGTTGGTGGGGGTGCCGCGGAGCCCTGAGTGGGGGTGGCTGACGAGGGGCACCCTGTGGGAGATGCCTTGCGCTTGTTGAGAGAGGGAGTTGACTCTGGGAGATTGGAGGGGGTGCCCATTGGAAGGGGGCATGAGCGCGAAGGTATCCCATACCATTAGTGGGGTTAGCTGTTTCAACTGCTAGGCGTAAGGCCTCAGGGGACAGGTCTTGAACGGGAACCCATTGTGTGGGTTGTAAATTTTGCTGCTGCAGCCACGTGGGATCGTTTTTGGCCTGGTTTAGGCCCCTGGGTGGTGGCTAAGAGGGCTTGTTTTCGAGCTGTGCAGTCACTATACAAGTGTCCAAGGGCGTTACACCATGAACACCGGGGGCGCGCCTGATCAGGGTCGACAAAAAAGATCTCAGGGCATGCCCAACTACCGCCACACGAGGAATAACCTCAATGTTGCGGGATACAGTGGGGGAGGGGATGAACGACGCCCTAGCAGTGCGAGCTCTTTGAGTGGGAGCTTAGTAAGAGGGGACGCTAAAGTCCACTGAAAGAACAGACCCAAACTCCATTAAACCACGATGGAGTGCCAGTTTAAGAGACTCAGGATCAACAGTCGTTGGTAGGTTGGAAAAAGTAACCCATGAAATTTTCTCCAGGTGAGAGCGTGTGCGGGAGATGTGAAGAGATCCGCATGGAATAATGACCTGGAGGGTGGCAGCATGGTCAGCAAGGGCAGCTTCAGTGAAGCCCACATCGATGTAGTGGCCCTCCACTGATTCATGGATGGTGGTGTTAATAGGGAATGTCTCCGCAATCGCTGCAAAGTATGAGAAGTAATCCTCTGTATAGAATTCAACAGGGTTATGCCCATAATAAAGGCGAATTGCGTGGGAGAGGGTTGAGCGAGGTAGAGCTTTTTGCGCTCTAGTTTCGGCCCATTTATTCTTAACATCAGCAATAAACGCCACTTTACGGGGATCAGCTTTGGGTAGCGTTGGTGCCAGAGGTTTTTGCCACGCCCCAGTGGCTCCTTTGGTACGTTTGTGTTTGCTTTGGGCTGCAATTGCAGGTTGAGTGTGAGCTGGTGGTTTGGACAAGTTTGCGGAGTTCCCTTGTTTCTGGAATGTTACAGCAGTTGCTGGCGTCATATTAAATTGAGGGGCGGTTTGTTGGGCCTTGCTAAATTGGGGAGGCCCATCCAGATTGGAATTAACTCCAGCCATTTGGGAGGAGGGAGATGTTTCATCACCATCCCAATCTATTTGGGTAAATTCAGCCCGAGTATTTGCTGTGATTTCGTGGGCAAAACTCACTGGCTGATTGGTGAATTGGTCGTTTTCAGCATATTGAGATAAAGTGCTGACTTGAGAAGTGCCGATTATGGGGTTTAAATGGGACGGGTGAGATTGGAACTGGTGTGAAGTTCCAAAATCTGAACCATCTAAATCCCCATTGGGAAGAGTAGATTGTCCCAATTTGGTGCTTAGTGAACCAGAATGTGCGTCTAATCCAACCTTACATCCAAGGGTTTGGGGCCAAGTGATTGTTGGGCCTCGCTAAATTGGGGAGTCCCATCTATATTGGAATTAACTCCAGCCAATTGGGAGGAGGGCGATGTTTCATCACCATCCCAATCTATTTGGGTAAATTCAGCCCGAGTATTTGCTGTGATTTCGTGGGCAAAACTCATTGGCCAATTGGTGAATTGGTCGTTTTCAGCATATTGAGATAAAGTGCCAACTTGAGAAGTGCCGATTATGGGGTTTAAATGGGACGGGTGAGATCGGAACTGGTGTGAAGTTCCAAAATCTGAACCATTTGAATCCTCATTGGGAAGAGTAGATTGTCCCAATTTGGTGCTTAGTGAACCAGAATGTGCGGCTAATCCAACCTTACATCTGAGGATTTGGGGGCCAGGTAGCTGGGTATCGCCCCTCATGGAGGGAGCCAGAAACACGGCGTCAGCAATAATAGATGGGGCTGAATTATCTGACACAATGGGGGAGGTGAATGTCTGGATGGGCTGAGTTGCATTCAACTGAGCAGACGCCATTAAAACAGCGTGGGTGATGGCCTCCTTGGTTGGAGGGGGCCCAGCAGGTTGGTGGGAGGCAGCGCACACAGAGCTGTTAGGCGTGCAGGTTGCAGAAGTGCGATCAGGTGAACTGGCGCTAGTTGGAGTAGCTCCAGGTTGGGGGGTGGTGCCTGCTTTCATGGCTGCTGCTTGAGAGCGGGTGATTCTGGTTGACCCTGAGGTGGGTAACCGAGGGTTGCTTCGTTTGGGGGTGGTGCTGGCTCGTTTGGCATAGCCTGCGGGTTCTTTTGCGGGGTTTTCCCGCCATATTTGCTAATAGTTTTCGTAAATCTTTTTAGTAGAGCTAAATTTCAGGCTGAATTGATTTTTGAAAAGTGATGCTTAGCAGAAAGAGATTAATAGCGACTCTTTTTAGCCTTAGAATTATGAGGTGGTTGCTCAAGCCCCACAATGGAAGCTATATATCTCGTTGGCACTCCAGTTCTCTAAAAGAATTGGGGTGAATTTTATTTTAAAATTTGCTAGCTAACCTAGTATTTGGGAGCCATCCATGGACAGCTGGAAGTTGTAGTTAAATTCAAGGTTTAAAAAATGTTTTGGATAACAGCTTAAAATTTCATAATCTTTTGGAGAATGAACCCACCCAAAATATGGTGCTGTCAACATAAAGTTCAGGGAGTTCTAAATCACTCTCAATTTTCTGAACTGAGCTCTTTCCCATATAAGTTGGGACACACTCTGATAAGGGGAGGTCTTTAACTCAGAGCTGTAGAAATATTGGGTATCATATTTTCTTGAAAGGGAAAGAACTACACATCTGAAAAGATGCTGTCAACCACGAATTCTGAACAACCCTTTCAAGAACTTGAACCAGAGTATCTTTTCTGATTACATCTTAATTAACATCGTCTGATATTATACTACCAGTAGGAGGAAAGATTGTGTTGCTAGAAACCTCTTAATCTGTGGCTAAACATTGTAAAAAGCTTTAAAGCAATCAGCTTTTAAATAGTAACAACATGTTCTTGACAAGTAACATGTGCACAAAACAATAGTATGTAAACTCCATTACGTGTAAGTCTGGCTCCATCACTAGGGCCTAAATCTTATTGCCAGGTGGCCACATCACTTTATAAAGTCACTTTGAAGCAGCCTCACAAAAAATGAGGAAGGCCATCTAGTGCACTGCAGCGTGAGGGTGGTGTTGACAGTTGTTGACTAAGGAAAGGTAATCATCAGCAGCACTTATATAGTTATGCATAGGCCAGTAAGAATAATCAGGGCTCTGTGCCAGATCTGAGAGATCTCCTGGGTTGCTAAAGCAAGCACCTTATAGAACGGGATTTAGGAGCGCATTGAGAAATTAATGGCTGGATGTCCATTTAGATCTAATGGCATGGATTAGCTGGTAGTAAATGCCTTGTGAGCCAGCTCCAACTTACCCACCTATAAAAAGATAAGTGCACAAACTGTATGGGGAACAATAAGGTGGAAATGGGGTTAAGTTGTGTGTTGAAAGCCAGTGACTTAGGAAGCATGATTAGTCGCTTAATTATTATGAAAAATCGGCAAAAAGCCATTTCTGGACCTATTCAGGCTAAGAAAGGACTTAGTGCATTGCTTTTTAATGGTGAAACCCTTTGAAGCCTAATAGGTCATAGAATAACTCAACAGGCTTGGCATTAACTGTGGTGAGAATAACTTGGTGCTGTTACACAGACTAGAAGTTTGAATTGTTGTTTGACACCTTTTGACTTAAGTTTATCAATGGCCATGTTAATAGTTATAAGGCTCAAATCAGATGGTTTAGGTTTAGAACTATATATGATGGTAAAAATCATGGTCATTTTCTCAATTTTTTATTAAAAGACTTACTATTTTTAAATCTTTAGTATCCAACCTGCTTTATGTGGTAGTTTCTCATCTGCTATGTCATAATTAATCGTTGATTTATCCTGGATTTTTACTAGACTGACCCCATTTTAATAACTTAGGCTTCATCTTCAAGAGGGTTTGTTGCAATAAGTATTTTGGGTTGTCATCCTAGAGGCAACTTTAAAGCCTATTTATAGTCATTATTGATTGTTTGTGGTTTTAATTCTCTATCTTTGATAAGAAAACATAGACTGTTGTTACAAACCGTCTAATCATTGATTATTGAGAATCTATGGATTAACAAGTAAGTGTGATTTTATTTGGAGGTTTAAGTTGGATGGTCTAAGTAAATCACTGGGATCATGGAGCTATCTGGTAAAGGTAATAAAATCATCTGCAGAGGCCTTTGACTCAGCTATAGAATGTTATTTGTTTTTTGAGATTTTGACTTGGCTATATTAATGTTATTATCAGAACAGTGGATGGCCTCAGCAATTTCTTTATTTCTTTATTTTAACTGGTATGCTTGCATCAGGGGCATAGTCTCCTGGCTAGTTTACTTCATTTTCAGATTATTAGTCAGAAAGGTTTTTGGCGGATAATGCTTCACAATATATAAGCCCAAGTTTGACTAACTTGCCCCACGCACCATCTGTCATAGGGTTACTTTTTATGATGCATAATCAGGAACTGCTTCAGCGTTTGAGTGAAAATGTGAAGGTTTCTTATTAAAAATTTTATGTCATATTTAACCTTACTGCACCGCACATCACACCCATTTATAAGATATCACCTTTCTGCAATTCTGTATGAAAAATTATCAAAATAACTGCCAATTAGTTAGGCTGATAATCATTAAAATGCAGAATGCATATCCTTTATTCTTACATTTTAACTACAGTACAAAGTTCATTGGTCTATAAAGAGCTCCTTGTATAGGTCCTTTGTGAGGTTTATTATATCATTATGTGTTTTGGCTTGCTTGAAAGTAGATATATGTATAGTCTACATATTGGTAGAAGAAGCACAATTTTGAGCCATATCTTAATTTATCTTAGGCCCTACATGGAATCTGGTATGAGTCAGAAGCTCACATGTAGTGAGTATCATTTATCTTAGTCTGCCAACTAAAGTGAAGGCAGCTTGACTAGTATCTATAGTTCCTTTAGAGAACGCAGTATAAGGATAGTTTTGGTTGGATATAGCCTATATCTAATGAGATTCCAGTTGTCCCAAATTTATTTTGCATATTTCAATAAAACGTGTTTTAATTTAAGGAGACCCAGAGGTCGCAAATAATCTTCAAGATAGCTAAATAAGGTTAGCTGGGGCCTCCTCATGACAAAACTAGGGAAATCCCGTGGAAACATGGAAGAGTAGCTAACACCAGAACCTAGAAAGGTGCACTGTTCAGGTCCAATAGTGGCCTGAAAAGGGTGCAGGATGATAGTGATGACTGTGCTGACCTGTTCTTGCGGGTGTCTACCACTCCCTTAGGGGAGAATATGGGCAGAAATGGGGATTACTTTTAGGAAATGGAGCCTGGCACACTGCTTCCCCATGAGCTGAGGTTGCATGGGTGTAGACCTCAAGACAAGTGAGGGGCAATCCTGTTTGGCTGCACCTTGGTTCACCTTCTTACAATAAATGCTACTGTTTTTCAGGTGGAAAGAAGCTCAGCTAGCTGCTGTCAGTTGACATTAGCTGGCTGGTGGCAAACTTGATCATTTAAGTAAAATAGAGTGAATTAGAAAGGGCTCTAAGGCTTTCTGGACAAAAGGGGACAGAGATCAAAAACTCTGTTAAAAAAGCAGTTGACAAGGGAGAGCCTCGGCTTTAACCCCTCAGGGGCCTTAAATCTGAGGGTCATTGGGTATTGTCTCCTGCAAGGGTGATGATAGGCATATCGCCAGTACTTAATGATGCTGAAAGTCTTCCCAGTACTTAAACAGGGTGGGCATATGTCAGTTTAGAGGTAGTTGAGATACATTCATTTGAAATTTGAATCAACATTTTGTGGAGCTCAGATTTTCGCAGCCCTAGTGTGTTGGGGCAATACCCCAAGCCTTAATTATGCAAAGCTGCTTGCACTAAGAGTCCTACAGGACTTATTAAATCTCAAAGATATCTTAACTATACTTTTTTATCATGAAAAGGTTTTATATGTTATTTTATCAATAAAAGGTTAGTACTATTCATAGTAATAGGGAAGGATCAAGGGGAATTAGATTCAAAGAGAAATTAAGATCTGAATTGTCTAAATGAAAAATCCTGCATTATAGTTATGTGGAGTAAAGTTCTAATATTTTGTGATAATAGGTAATGATTTAGTCAGTAGGAAGCTCACTTAATCCTATCAGACATAAATCACTAGAAGGGAATCACGTGCTCAATTTATTATTTATCTTTTGAATTGTAATTCCAGCATTTCACTGATAAATTTATTTCTGATCATACTGAGATGTGATAGTTTCAGACCTTATATGTTGTTAGAATTCAGGTTAGCTTTATGCCCGCTGGTGCTTTTTAAATCTGATTTTAACAATAATTATGCAGGATAAATGATACTCTCAACTGCGGGAATAAATTTTAGGGGTATTTTTATACCACTATATAAAATAAAAACTCTTTAATTTATACTAAAAATTTGGATTTTTTTGAGTTTTTTAATAGTAATTTCAAGGGGACAAGAAGTGAACCCTCTTAATGTTTTGATGCTTAGTATTTAAACATCAAAGCTCAGAGTGGATGACGCACAAAGTTTGAACTAGGCTAGGAATAGCTAAATTAGGGAATATTATATTCAGCCAATTGGAGCTCTTGAGACTTGTATCACTTAGACAGAGTAGCTGATGGAGGTGAGCTAGTTAGGGTAAGCTGGGGTTTTCATGTGGCACAACTGGGGAAAGCCTGTGGAAACATGGGTGATTAGCTAACACCAGAACCCAAAGAGGCACGTTGGTTAGATCCTTTAGTGGCTTGAAAGAAGTGCGGCATGGTAGTGATAATTGTGCTGACCTGTTCTTGCAGGTGTCTACCACTTCCTGAATGGAGAATAGTGTAGGAAGGGGGTACGAGTTGGGCAAGGTTCCTGTCAAATGGCCTCCCCATGAGCTGGGTTCTGCAGGTGTGGACCCCAGGACAAGGGAGGGGCAGTACTGGTTGGCTGAGCATTGGTCCACCTGCCTACAATAAATGCCACGGTTTTTTGAGTTGTCCTGAAGCTCAGCTAGCTGCCAGTTTGGTCAGCACGAGCTGACTGGTGGTGAAATGGATCACAAAAGAAAGTGATAACAGATCTTAAAAGACTTTAAGGCTTAATGGACAAAAAGGGTCCAGAGAGCATAATTCCTTTAAAAAAGCAGGTAACAAATGGTTGGGCTTCGGCTTCTCCCCCTCAGGGGCCTTAAACCTGGGGATCATCAGGTCTTTTCCCCTGCAAGGGGAATGAGTGGCATACCGCCTGTCCTGGCTGGTGCAGATGAGCTTCCCAGTACTTGAATAGGGCGGTCATATGTAAGATTAGAATTAGCATGAGCTACTCCCAATTGCTGTCAAGCTCACATTTTTAAGTGGTGCTTAGATTTGCGCAGCCCTAGTGTGGTCTGGAAGTTTTGAATTACACTTCCAATGGGGCAGGTTTGATCTTGAAGTTACACTGGGCGGATTCTCCAAAAAGGCGATGCATTTAAATGGAAATACAGTTTATAATTTGACCTAATCTTTATTTTTGAAAAGAGGGAATATTTATAGGCTTTTTAAAAGTTTGTAATCTATCAGAGCGAATTAATCTCTGCACAATCAAATCTTCAATCAGTTGATCATAATTAGATTGATCTTTAACCTTGATAGATTGAGATATATTGCTCGCTCCTTCCAATGATGTCAGGGGAATTGATGGAGTGGATCTTTCAGAAATATGAGAATTATAATGAAATCCTGACACTTACCCCTCTAGATTCAATTGCAGTAGAGGATGACTTCTTAAAAACCTAGGATGAATACAATTTACCACTATACCAGTATCATTATGAACAATTGAATACTCTAATCCTTTTCAAATATAACTCCATAGGGACCAGACCTGTTAGATCCTAACTTTTCAGTTCGTTTACCAGGCCAAGAATGATAGTACATAACTTAATCCCCAATCTGGTATTCAGGTAAGAAAGGTTTATGGTGAATGCTTCTATGAGTCTCTATTCATGTGGTGGATTTAATTGCATTCATTGCTTGAGCCTGAAGACAGATAAGCTTGTCAGCCAAATTCCTCATAATTAAATCATAATTTTCTGGGATGCTTTCTCCAAGGATTGTCTGAACACTAGAAGGGACTGAAGGATCCCGCCCATATATACACTTAAATGGGGACATCTTGATAATGCGGTGGTAGCTTATCTGATAAGCAAACAAGGCACTAGGCAAATAAAAATTCCACCAAGTTGGGTCAGTGGATGCCATCTTTCTTAAAATCAAGACCAGGGTCCCATTAATTTGTTCAATGGCCCCATATGTAGATGGATTATATGGGACAATAAATCGCTGAGTAGTGTTAAATAATTTGGATAACTTTTGTATAAGTTGTGAGGTGAAATTAATCCCATTATTTGACATAAGGACCTTGTGACACCCATGTTGAGAAATGATATGCTGATATAGGAATAACGCTGTAGTCTTAGCTGAAGGGGTAGCAATGGAAATGGCCTCAACCCATTTAGTTAAATGGTCAACAGCCATAATGATATACTGATGGTCATGCAATCCCCGAGGAAAAGGACCTGCAACATCAATGCTGACCACCTCAAACGCCTTAAACGGGGGAATAACTTGATGTTGATATGTAGGGTTGGCAGTTCCATGGCTTTTACAGATAAGACATGAGTCAAGTCTTTCAAATAAACTCAGTCATGTTGTTCCAATAGTATTGAGTCTTCAACCATTATTGAGTCTTCTTTAACCCACTATGGCCTACTTGCTCATGTCCTTCCATAACAGCATGAACTCTGGAGTTGGGATGCAGAAAGGGCAACCACTTGGATTTGACTTTCTTATACAAAGCTCCATCTTAAATCATAGTATCTTTGGTAATTGGTTTTAGAAAGGCTCAATCCTCTTCAGTTTCTCGATCCCATAACTCAGGTCGTCCAATAAGATTGTATAAGCGTTCTTCTTTTTCTAGTTCTGAGGTCAGAATAGGCAGTCAAGAAAGCCCATCAGCATTTTGGTGCTGAGCCCCTGAGCGATGAACAATGGAGAAATCGTAATTTTGCAACCTTAAAGCCCAATGGGCCAACCTCCCATCAGGATCCTTCATGTTCTGCAACCATCATAAGGAGGAATGGTCGGTAATAACAGTGAAATGGTTACCATATAATAAGGGACGGAAGTGCTTGATTGCTAGAATTACTGCCAAACATTCCTGCTCAGTAACACTATAATTTCGTTCAGCCTTTGACAAAGTTTTGCTATATAAAGCAACAGGATGATCATTATTCCCTTCATCACACTGAGATAAGATATACCTAATAGCGACATTGCTTGCATCAGTATGTAAAAAGAAAGGCTTATCAAATTGAGGATGAATTAGAACAGGTGCCTTGATCAAGGCAGTATGCAAAGAATTGAATGACTGTTTTGAGCTGACCCCCACTCAAAGGACACTCCTTTTTGCAATAAGTGAAATAAGGGCTTAGCCATGTCAGCAAAGTTGGGAATAAATTGCCAGTAATACCCAACCATGCCAATAAAGACTTGAATATCCTGTAAAGAAAAGGGAGGAGGCATTTGTTGAATGGCTCAAACTTTGTCTGAGAGGGGTCGAACCCCTTTAGCTGAAACCTGATGTCCTAAAAAGTCCATTTCATTTTCAAAGATTGAGCATTTGGAGGATTTGAGTTTTGAGGAAGAGCCCTGAATTTGGCTGAAAACTTCTTTTAGATGGTCTAAATTCTTGGTAAAAGTTTTGTAACATGGTAATATTGTCAAGGTATACAAGAACGCAAGTAAGCTTTAGATCCCATGGCATACTGTCCATGGCCCTTTGGAAGATTGCTTGGGTATTGCTTAGTCCTTGAGGCATACAAGTTGGTTCAAACAACCATTCACTCAATATCAGGGCACACTTGGCACGATCTTCTGGTGATAACTCGATTTGCCAGTATCCACTGGCTAAGTCCATGGCCGAAAATAGGTGGATCTAGGAAGCAATAACCTATGAGAATCATCAATCCTAGGTAAGGGATAACAATCCCATCGAGTAATAGCATTCAGTCAACGATAATCCATCATGATTCAATGAGAACCATCTTTCTTCTTAACCAATAACAATGGGGGTGCCCAAGGGCTATCGGAGGGTTTCAATAATCCAGCCTCCAACAATTGATGCAACTCCTAGGTAACCTGGGATTCTTCTAATTTAGATTTACAATAGAGCTTCACATGAATAGGAAGGTGATCACCAGTTTCAAAAGAGTGTATTACTCCTTTCATCTTCCCAAAATTATAATTATGCTTAGCAAAGATGTCAGAATATTCATCTAACAATTGAAGCACTTGTTTCTCCTGGTCTTTAGAGAGGTGTTTTCCGATAACAGGACCTACAGTAAGGATTTCCTGATCACTTTCCAATCCAAAGTCGTGTAGAATCCCAAAGGGTTTAACATCATAGATACAGGATAAGGGCATAACTTAACATAAGCAATTGGATGCTCTCGATCTACCAGTTTTGGCTCATTGGTAAGGTTCGCTAGTAAGTCAAATAATGATCCTGAATAAGCATAATCCAATACTCCAGGACAAGACAAGAGCTTTTTAGCGGAAGGATTGACCATGCCTTGAACTTGTAACAAATGTCCCATGGGAATCGAAAAATGCAAAGAAGTGTTAACAAATACTTGTGATTTTGGCGGAATAACTAATTTCTCAGGGGAGAAAATAGGCATTCCCTCTTCAATATCAGCCAATGTATGAGGTAGTTTTACATGAGGATCTTCAACGTAATGATGAAGTGAATAAGACCTTTTTGTTCCCTCTAGCAGAAATAACTGACGTCGAGTAGAATCAAGATCAGATACAAGTAAGGGAGCTCTATACCCCAAGAGAGACAATGACGAGTCAGGGTAAATGAAAAATCATCAAATTCTCATAAAAATTAAGTCCCTAAAAGTAGGTCGTAACTCAAGTTATTGAGTACAATGGCAGGGATTGTAAAAGTTAATTCCCATTTTTAGGGGAAGGGACAAAAAGGCTCCAATAGACCGAGTACTCTGAGGTCTGCCATGCCATATTCTTCATAATGAGAAATATTAGGGGGTTAATTTGATCCATTTGACCAATTTTGACGAGACAACAAAACCAGGGATTTATTATCTATGATAGCTTTGGCATTAACTTGATTCACTCTGAAGTCAATAGGGTAATGGTGCTTCCAAACTGAGAGGATAATGCCAACAAGGAGGGCAAGGAATAAGATGAATGTTCATCTTTAATACACTCAATCAAACTTTGATGCTCTTGCTGCGCACTCATATCATTATCAAGGCGGAGAACTTTATTAGGCTTATCTCTTTTCTTCTTCTTATCTGCTTCCTTTTTAAAACAATTATCCTTGGTATGGAAATAGTGATGACAGTAGTTACACTGGATCGCCTAGTGTTCTCAGGCATGGCATAGACTTTGGGGCGACTAGGTCTAGGGGGCTCATAAACTTGGGTTTTTTTTGGAGAATTGAGGAGGTAATTCCAATAAGGCCTCCTTAATGTCCAAAATACTTCGGAAATTCTTTTTTACACTGTTTAAATAAACTTGTATATGAGTCCTGGAAGTAAAAGCTGACAGAACTGCAGTAATTGCATCATCCAAGTTTAACTGGCCACAGGCTACTAGAGTTTGAGCTTCCCAATAGAACTAATGAGCAAAGTCTTTGATAGATTCATTTCTGTGGGGCTGTATAACCTTAAAAGCCTGCTTTTTGAGGAGAAGGTTTGCTCACTCCCAAATTCTCTGATCAACGCTTCTTTGACTTGAGCCCAAGTAGAGCAAGTCATTAAGTGGGGAACCATAATATCTTTACCAATTGAGTAAGTCAATTAGGCAAGTAATTCATCAGTTGGTGATCCGTGGCCTCACTTAATGCCTTTTCATAAAGGAAGAGAAAAGAGATAATGCTGCCTTCCCCCGGTGAGTATTTGTGCTTGAATACTGGCTTGAAACTCATGGGAGCATTAGTAGTCAAAACATGCACTCCAGGTTATTCTGATTGAGTGGAAACATAAGAGGTGGAATCTGAAGCTTCAAAAGAAAATTGAGGGTAAGGACAACAGCTTCAGTATGAACTTCACTAATCCAAAGATTCAGATCAGCATGCCCTACTTTCTCATCTAATTGGCGTGATAGCTCGAAAATCTGTTCCTGCTGTGCATTGTACTTGAGTTCCAGTGAAAAATTAACGCTTGGAGCAGTTCCCCTTCTGATTCACAAGCATGTAGTAAGGTATCAGTATCCTTAGCCCATTTTCCCAGATTGATCAAATCGTCAGATAATGAATGAAGTGACATGAGGGGATCAATTGGTACCCCATCAGGGGTTAGGTTACACTATTTGGCCAATTTAGAGAAATTTTCACGCAAGTGGTCATTATGTTTAAGAGAGAGTCAATTTGCTGGAAAGATTCTGAATGCCCATCAGCACCTGGAGGTTACCGAGGTTCATCTGCGCCTGGGGGTCCCTGAGGTCCTACACTCCCTGGGGGTCCATGGGGCTTATCAGCTCCAGGAGGTCCATGGGGTCCTACAACCCCAAGTGGGCCACGAGGTCCTTCAACCCCAGGATGACTCATATTTCCAGAGGCTTTCTCTACTTCATCAACCCAGAATTGAACTACTGAGTAATTTTGTTCTAATTGGAAGAGATGGGTTCTAATTTCCTCCTCCATTTATTGACTACGCTCAGAGAATTAAGAAATACCCTCTCTCCATTCTCTCTGAATCTCCTGAACTTTCTTGACCTGTACATCAACAAAATTAGAAATCCCATAATCGAGATGGATGAGCTGCTGATGTACTTCATTGAGAAAGGCCCAATTACTATTGATAGCATCATGATTATCTTGGCTAAACTCAGAGGCTGACATGAAAAATTTGGAAATATAATTATTCAAGGATTGGAATCCTTCTAGTAAATCGAGCATCCCTTGGTGGTGCATTCCAACTACATGTAATAAATGGTATAAGGTAGGATGTAAGAGTTGGTACAAATATTGCTTGGGGAAATTTCTGGCATATGAGAGGTTTGCAGCACTTCCTGCAATATAGAAGGTACAGCATTATATCAAGATCAAGTAGAACGGATTCCAGGGATTAAGGCCCCTTCAAGTAATTAATTAGTAATTCTTTTGTAAAGCCTCAGGCAGTATTTGAAATTCTGAGGTAAAACTTAAGTTAGGACCATAAAATTCCAAGTTGGCCCAAAATTCTAACGTGGAGGGTAATCTTGGGATTTGGGCACCAGTTGAACGGACTCATCATAAAATACTGCCTTGCTCTTGGTCTTGAGCTTCGTCAGGCGTAAAATGAGAATCCATAGTAGTGATAGACGTTGTCACTGGTGCATAACTCAGAGTGCCCCTGTAGTGAGCACCAGTCTGGAAGTTTTGAATTACACTTCCAATGGGGCAGGTTTAATCTTGAAGTTACACTGGGGGGATTCTTCAAAAAGGAGATACATTTAGATGAACCCTTCAGGTTATAATTCGACCTAATTTTTATTTTTGAAAAGAAGGAATATTTATAGGCTTTTTAACAGTTTGTAATCTATCAGAGTGAATAAATCTCTGCATGATCAAATCTTCAATCATTTGATCAGGATTAGATTGAACATTAACCTTGATAGATTGAGCTATATTGCTCAATCCTTCCAATGATGTTGGGGGAATTGATGAAGTAGATTTTTCATAAATATAAGAATTCAGTGAAATATCAACAGTGGTGTGGGGAAGTACCCCAGGTCTTCATCCTGCAATAGTTGCCTGCACTAGGAGCCCCTTGGGTCTTCTAAAACTCAAATAATGGCTTATTGAGGATTGGTAGCTTGTAGGATTTATCCATGATGCAGTGAATTACTATATTTCACCCAATCATTGGGTGGGAGAATATTTTCATATGGTGAAACCCCCTCCAAGGCTATAAAAGGGGATTGTTGCAGAGTAGGTGTATGGACTAAGTTAGAGAGGGGACGGAGAGGACCCTCAGATCAACTCCCCATTTGCCGCAGGTTCAGCATACCTGCTAATACCATAGGGCGATCTTACTGAGGATTGAGGCAATAATATTACCTTAATTCGCAAGATTCCATCAAGAATCAACCAGGGTTTTTTGGTCAATATTATTCATATCAAAATCCTGAATCACTCTTAGTATAATATCAGACTTGTACTTGTCTATTTTCACCCCTTTAATAGTGTTAAGGGGAGAATAAGGATGCAAGAACTGGACATGAACCCAGTTGACAGTAGCACCTGTAGCAAGGGATTTGATGGAGTACTATTCCCCTCACTTGTAAGTGACTACAAAAGATCCTTCCCATATAGACATAAGATTCTTCTTTCTAGAATTGATTTAATTCTTGTAGTGCAGCACCAAGTCGGATACTTGGAAGGAAGGTAGAGGGGGCCAGAGCTCATTAGCAGCTTTACCCTCTTTTGTGACAGTTTTGGCCAAATTATAAATAGCCTCTGATTGCACCTGAATGATGTTCTGGGCTAACTTATTCATGGCTTGCTCAGGGTCAGTCCTATCAAAGAATATATCTTTGGCTAATAATGTTGGCACCCCAGGTTCCAGTCCATACAATACATAGAAAGTTCTACAATTTGAGGACAATGTGGTAACTGATATGGTTGACCATGAGGTCACTTGGTAAGTACAGATCCCAGTGATGGGGGTCTGAAGTGACCAATTTTGTAATATAGAAACCAGGGTCCCATTTGCTCTTTCCACAGTACCATTGGTTGAGGGGTTATAGGGGGCTGAGAAGAGCTGTTGCATGCCCATGGAGGTAGTGAGGATCTTCACCATTATGAAGATGAAGTTTTTCCGTTACCAAAGAGAAGAAACTGGGGGAAACCATGTCAAGTGAAAGTAGGCTAATAAAGGAAAGTGGCCTTTGTCTTGGCCGTTTGAGCAGGGAGAACCACAGCTTGAACCCATATTGTGAAGTGATCAATTCCGACCAAAATATCGGTTTCCCCAGTAGTCTGGGGTAGAAGCCCAACCACGTCTAAACTTATGGTGTGGAAAGGTTGTTGAGGCGTAGTGGGTTGGTATTGATACGGGGTCTTGATATTGGATTGCTTTTGCAGGTCAGACAAGTGGCCAGGACCTCAGTTATGGTTCCCATGATGCCTTCCCGGTAATAAAGCTCTTTAACCCACTCATATGCCTTCCATACCCCGTTATGCCATAAAATAGAATGGGACTTCAAAATGACAGGTACTCGCTCTGATGGCCGGAGATAGGTCAACCAGTTTACCCCTACTTTCTTGTATAGCTTCCCACTTTACACCTTGATATTGCAGAAATACTTAGCTACCATCTTTTGTACAGGTTCATCCTCATCCCACCATGCATCATGAGTCATTAGAATGTCATTTAACCTCTCTGCTTCACTATTATATAAATGAAGAACAGGCTACCGTGTCAACCCATCAACTTTCATTTAGCTAGTTCCTGTCCAATGCTCAATTGCCATGTCATAATGTTGGAGCTTCAAAGCCCAGCGAGCCAACCGTCCCATAGGGTCCTTAATATTATGCAACCACTTTAAGGATGCGTAGTCAGTAACCACTTTGAAAAAAGTCCCATATAAGAAGGAATGGTAGTGCTTCACAGCGAGCAGGAAATAAAGGCGCTTCTTCTCAGTGACTCTGTAGTTGCTTTCAGCTTTTGAGAGCATCTTGCTGTAGTAGGAAATAGGATGATTGACCCCATGCTCGTCCAGCTGAGCCAAGATAGCTCCAACGGATTAATCAGAGTCATCTGTGAACATCATAAAGGGCTTGCCACAGTCAGGGTGGCGGAGGATTTGCCTTTGTTGCAATAATAAATTAAGGCCTCAAACGCGGTTTTTTGTTCCTTACCTCAATTGAATGGAGTGTTCTTAGCCAAGAGGCGGACGAGGGACTCACTGAGCTGCACAAATTGGGGATAGTTTAATAGTTTTACCCCATCATTACCAAGAATACCTGGATGTCACGGAGGGTTTTAGGTGTCAGCATCTTAGATATAGCTGCAACCTTATCTTATAAAGGTTAAATCACATCTTGAGAGATGAAGTGTCCAAGTAAATCCAGCTTTTCTGAAAGAACGTACATTTTGGTGGCTTTAATTTAATGTTAGACCGCAGGCGTTAAAACTCTTCTTTCAAGTGGGTAAGATGCTCATTAAAGGTCTTGAAAACACCGTGATTTTAATTGAGGTAGACAATGATGCAGGTTAACTTAAAGTCCTGAAAGAGATGATCCATAGCACGCTAGAAAGTGGCGGGTGCATTGCACAACCCTTGTGGCAGTCAGGTAGGTTGGAAGAGACCCTCAATGCAAAATAGAGCGCATTTCTCCTGATCGTGGGAGAAAGTTCCATTTATCAATAACCACTAGCCAAGTCCATGGCGAAAAAGAAGTTAGAGCTGGATAGTTGGGCTAGGGCATTATCTATGCGGGGGATAGGGTAACTATCCTTTTTAGTGAGTTATTTACCTTGCAATAGTCCATAACTACCCAATGACGACTATTCTTTTTATGAGCAATAATGGAGATGACCAAGGGCTTTGAGAAGGCATCAGAAGCCCTACACCCAGCAACTGTTTCAGCTCCGTCATCATTTGGAGCTCTTAAACCTTTGATTTCTGATAAGACTTGGATCAGATAGGCTGGGCATCACCAACGTCAATGGTATGAATCCAACCCTTTATATTCCCATAGTCAGTATATGTTGTGAGAAGATGAGACTATAGAACTCCATGAGAGAGTGGACCTTTTCAAGTTCTTTGGGGGTTAGATCCTCAGAAATTTGAACATGGGGCAAAGAGCATATCACTTGATCAGTAGGCTGTCCCAGATCTAACATGGACACAATATGATGGATTTGTCAGATGACCTCAATTTGAATCAACAGGGTTTTTCCAGCCTCCTGTTGATTCTTTATGACTATATCCTTGTTAGTAAGATTCCCCAACAGAAAATTGATGGGTCGCTAGTAAGCAGGGTCTAGGATACTAATGGAATTTTGGTAGAATTTACAATAAGCAGGTGCTAAAAAGGCTACAAATTTATTAGTTCTGTGTCTTTAGCGAAATTTAACACAAGTGCAACGATGTTATTAGTTCCATTGTTATAATTGATTTTAATTGTAAATACAGAATCCTGTATTAATAGACCAATATTAAGCTATGTGAGATAAAAATAGAGGTACTTTATTAATTAGAAATGAGGGATAACTATAGGAGTAGATTTAGTAGTTATTCATGAGGATTTTTGGGATGCACCTGAGGTAAGGTCTTTCCTATTAGATGATCAATTTTGCTGATTATTAATACCATACTTGTGATGTCCAGATTTGATAAGATTCTTATTTGATGAGACCGACATTCTTATATTATTTTTTGCCTCATCAGATAGCTTATCATCATCCTTCATAGAAGAGTGATAATTCCAAAGGGTATTTTTCATTCTATCCTAGAATTTGACATCTCCAACGTGGATTTTGAAATCTCATTAGACTGAGTTATTAAATCTCAATTTTGAGTAATTCTAGTCATCATAGTTGAATCCTCAACAGATATCCAGCAACACCCGAGGTTCCAAAGACTTATCCCATTAATTCTTATTAAGTGCAGTAGGAAGTTGCGGGGGATTTGTGTGTAGTAATCTTGGTGTCTATCACCTTTTGTTAACCGCCTTTTAATACCACCCCTCAGATGCATACAATGGAAGGCTTTCTGAAGCATCCATGGAGTCAGGCAGCTTCTTTGTGTTTTTGGCCTGCCGTTGTATAAAGGAGAGAGAGACAGAGGAAGGGTACTCAACTAAGCATGAGTATTCTTTCTTCTTAGGCTCATCGTTTGTAAAGACTAGGGAGACTTTATAATCTAGAAGGAGTGACATCCCTGTTTCATGCTGATAATTACGTCATAATCAATCATGAATTGAGTGCCAATAAGCAGGCCGTATGAATTATTTTCCAATGCCACAGCAGGGCAGACAGGAGGAGCTTCCCAATACATATGGGTAGAGAAGAGTAGGTTCCATTAACTCAAATGTTGTTGGGCCACGCAGTTCCAAACTCTTGCAAATAGTCAAGGGTAGGCGCCAACTTAATTTCATTGATTGAACTTTGAAGAGACCACGTTCACTGGTGCACCTATATCAAGGATGGCTAGAACTCGCACCTTATTGATGACAACCTCTACCTTGGTTATAGTGCTACCAAAAGTAGAGAGGGAGGGCGAGAATCTCCTTTAAACGGAGTGAGGAGGCAAGGCGTTGAGTGACATCAGGGTATTTATCTTTAATATATTAAATTGTATGACCCTGCTGGGTAGATTGAATCACTGTACCACTAATCTGGTCAGTATCACTGTCAGTATCAATCTCCTCTGACCACATCAACACCTGTTGGAGATAGGTTTGTCAGGGTATCATGGCCATATCAATTCTTTCAGGCCTCAACCTATATGGTATCTGAACTTCCATCGAGGGTTACTAGTATATAATAGCCCGCGTCTTCACCACCCCCTTCAGACTTGTCATCAGGGGGATTGTCAATACACCCTAATGAGTTGCTAAGAGGGGGCTGAGAAACTGGATTGTTCTCTTCATAGGGAAGGGCCTTTTGGCGCTCATCTACCCTTTTGGATTCTTTTGGGAGAATCATAGTGGCACCAGCTTTTGAGGCCACCTGAGGAGAATAATTTTTTTAGCAGAGTCAGATGTGGGGCCATGGTTCTCCTGGAGGACAACTCTGAAGGAAGAGAGGTTGAGCCATAGTGATGGCCCTCTTAAGCAAGAGTGCAAGTGTGATGAGAACTCAACTGGTTTCATAGGTCTGATTTGAGGTGCAACTGAGGCAAGACAGCCTGACCTTGTCACCCCTGGTGCCCTCTGGACAACCTCTAATGAAAGAGGACAGTCTAGTTTGGGGCGCCTCATGAACTGACTTTGGAAGGTATTCAGCACGGGAGGGGTCAGTATGACTTCTGTGGTAGGCGTGGCTTCATAGAGATCAGCAACCTCTAATAATGCTTCTTTTATATCACAAAAATTCCGTTGGGAACGCTTCACTGAGACAATATATCAGGCTAATGAAGGGTAAGAGGATAATTTATCCAGAATGGCAGCAATTGCATCATCCAAAAGTAACATATTAGCGAGAAGAGGCTGGCTGCACTGTAAAACAAGTCAACAAAGGTGGCAATTGATTCCCCCTCAAGTAACTTATGTTCATAAATGCCTATTTTTCCTATGCAAGCTCTGTATGGATCCAAATTCCTCAATAAGCGCTATTTTACCTCTGCCCAAGTTTTAAGATTGGCCATATAATGTACCATCACCTCATGGCCTGAGCGGCTGAGGCAGTGGAGGATATGCTTTGCTTTTTGGGGGTCAGTTGTCCCTTCCATAACAGCCTCATTCATAAAGAAGAATAGGGCAATGCTACCCTCACATGGGGAAAACTATCTTTGAAAGGGATTTTGGAATAGTCAAAGCACCATTATGAGAGGCTTGGCATATGTGCTGTTCAGTGTTTCAAGGTGAGACAGTGCGCTGGCTAACTGCTGAGCCAAAGCATCCAGATGGGGGTCAGAGGCAGTGGGGATGTTGTGAGGTTTATTTACCCTAACCCCCTCCATTTTTAATAGCTTGTTTTGTGGTGTACTAACCCCTGTAGTGAGCACCACTTGTTGAAATTTATGTTAGTTTTATTCCCGTTGGTGCTTTTTTCACCTGAATTCATCAATAATTTTGCAGGAGGGGGTGGTAAGTGAGTTGGTATGGCATACTGCTACCAACCTGAAGATTGCAGGTTTTATTCCCACCCTTTGCACATCGATTGGGGGCCAGCTGAAGGAGGCTATTGGTGGTTAGCAGGTCTAATAACTTGAAAAACTACCCATGACGTAACCAGAAAAATCCGAGTCTCAATATGTAGGTGGAAAAACTTTCTTTGATGGAGTTGACCCTGCTAAGGATTCATGTCAATTCTTTCTTTCTCTCTTTTGGTAATGTCCATCCCCCTAGTCAACTTGTCTCAAATAAATAAACAATAATTTTGCAGGAGAAATGATACTCTCAACTGTGGGAATAAATGTGCGGGATTTTTATACCACTATATAAGATATAACTCTTTTAATTTATACTAAAAAGTTGGATTTTTTTTAATTTTTTATTAGTAATCACAAGGGGTCGAGAAGCAAGCCCTCTTAATGTTCCAGTGCTTAGTATTTAAACATTGAGACTTGTTGTGGGTGAGGCAAAAAGTTCAAATTAGGCTAGGAATAGCTGAATTGAGAATACTATGTTTTGGCCTATAAAAGATCTCAAGACTTGCTTGCTTGGATGGAACAGCCAATGGAGGATTGGTATAATGTAAGATATATCTGTGAGGCAGTGATTTAATATATTTCACCCAATAATTGGGTGAGAGAATATTGCATCTGGTGAAACCCCTCTAATGCTATAAAAGGGGGGTCTTGGAGTAGGTGTATGGAATAAGTTAGAGAGGGGGTGGAGAGGACCCTCTGAACAACTCCCCCAATTTTGATGCAGGTTTGCGTAACCCTGCTACTAGCCATAGGGCGATTTGGCCAAGGATGGAGGGAAATAATATTACCTCTATCTGCAGGATTCCACCAGAAAATCAATTAGGTTTTTTATCTGATGTTATTCATATCAAAACACAAATCACTCTTAGTACAATATTGGACTTGTAATTGTCCAACATATGTAACTGGTCCAGTGTCATACCACAGTTTGATATGATACTAGGGTATATTGTGAATATGTAGTAAATTAAAGCAAAAGAGAAACCCCAAGTTGAGACTTCACCCATACAAGCAAAGCCTGATAGTAGTTATTAACTATCTTTTCTGACTTGTTTTTTACATGTGTATATTGTGGTAGGTGTCTTTTATGCTTTAGTACTATATAAGTATATTAACCATAGTCTTTTTTGTGAAATTACCCTGTACTGTTTACTCCTTTTGATAATCATTTCAATATTACTTTACTTTTTAGTTTAAGATTTTAATGTAACCTTTTTTAAAAAAAGGTGCAACAAAACCAAAATTTTGAAGCTAAGTATTTTATTTTTAGATCCATTTGTTTTTATAGTGTACTCAACATTATAAGATGCGATCATTTTTAAGCATTTTTGTCATTCATTTCTAGAAATAGTTTTATTGATAATTTGTAGTTACATTTCTGAAATAGATTTTTCTATATTTGAACATTCTATTAAATTATAGTATAAGACTATTCTTGTCTTATCAAAAATGATAAATCTACTCT
>JAKSZP010010039.1:0-26654 GCA_022478985.1 Massospora cicadina | reverse complement strand
TTTTGGGTGTTGAGTGGTGGCGGAAGTTTGACGTCAAAACTAATTTGAAAGAAAACACTTTATCCTTGTCTTTGACAAACGGTCACCAGTTGATTGTTCCTTTGTCTAAGGATAACGTCCAAGGCAAATTACCCCATTGGCCTAATGTTCCCAGTCCGTATCTTGCCTCTTTGCTGAAGCCCACTGTAGAACTTTCCTTACCTTCCTGTTTGGAGGAGTTGGCATCATCTTTTGATGCAGCAACATCTAGTACGCTACCAGAACATTCCGAGTTTGATTGTGAATTTAAACTTACTGTGGATCTGGTGCATATTTCTTCCCCCATATACCCATTGACTGTCCGGGAGAAGGAGGTTTTAGATGTATTGGTGAAGGAGAAGTTGGACAAAGGTGCCATCTTTCAGCGTACCTCCCCTGTTTGCTCCCCACTGCTCTTTGTGGAGAAGGCTGATGGAACTTTACGTCCATGTGTCAATTATGGAAACTTAAACAATGTGACTGTACCCAACCTCCATCCCATCTCTTTAGATTCTCAGATTGCGCGCTATGTGGAGAAGGCGAAGGTCTTCTCCAAGCTGGACTGCCTCAATGCGTTCAATCAAATCCGGATAAAGAAGGGCCAGGAATGGTTAACTGCATTCTGCACCAGAAAAGGAATTTTCCAGTTCCAGGTTATGCCCTTTGGGCTTAAGAATGCCCCTGCCATCTTTCAACGCCGCATTGATGCTGCGTTGGGGGACTTGTTGGGGTATGAGCGGTTGCCTACATGGATGACATTCTGGTGTTTTCCCCTAATCAGGAGTCACATACAGTACACCTTTGTCAAATGGTGGAGAGATCTAGGGCCGCTTGCCTTACCCTCAAGATTAGTAAATGCAAATTCTTCAAGTCCCAGGTTACTTTTTTGGGCAACGTCTTTTTTGACCAGGGCCATTGATAACTCCAGACAAGGAGAAGGCTATTCGTGAGTGGCCTACCCCCACCTCAGTCAAGGAATTGAGGAGCCTTTTGGGGACGTGTACGTTCCTCAAGAAGTTCACACCCAATCTCTCCGAGGTGGCAGCACCCTTATATAAGGCCAGCGGTGCCAAGGTGCTTCAGTGGTCCTCTATTTTGGAGAATGCTTTCCAGGCTGTGAAGTGCACCTTGTTATCCACATCCATCCTTCGCCATGTTGATCCTGCAAAGGAGTTCATTGTGTCCTCAGATGCTTCCAACGTTGCCATTGCGGCTGCTCTGTTACAGGTGGGTGAAGATGGGTCTGAGCATCCAGTGGGATATTTTTCTAGGAAAATGTCTCTGAATGAGTTAAACTATGCCGTATATGACAAGGAGTTATTAGAAGTGGTGGAGGCGCTGATTTATTGGCGTCACCACTTACATGGCTCTTCCCAACCATTCCAGGTATGCACAGACCACCAAGCCTTGTTGTACTACCGTGCTCCACATGTTCTAACACCATGTCAGACCCATTGGCATGAGACCCTTGCCCTATTTACATTTTCCTATGAGTTCACTAAGGGCAAGGAGAATGGTTTGGCGGATGCTTTGAGCCGCAACCCTGCTTTGGCTCCCAATCCAAAGGAGGTAGAGATTCACAACACCCAGTTGATGATTCCACCAAGTATGATTCTGACTCAACTTCCTAAGTCCATGGTACATATGCCAGCGCTCATGCCTCTGGAAAATGCAGCAGAATATAGTATGTTTAGAGAGGTAGTTCTTTCTCAGCCGTTATCAGCTGAATATGCTGTTGTTCTTGATAAGAGCGCCCTGAATCAGGAGGACTTATCCGGTGGTTATCACGTGAAGGATAAGATGGTATGGTTTCAAGGGCGCCTATGGGTTCCTGATGGACCACTGCGCTTGGAGATCATCCAGGACCATCATGACGGAATCAATGTTGGTCATCCTGGGAAAGCAAAGACCTTGGAGTTGATATGACGCACTTATGATTGGAAGGGCTTTCCTGTTCAGTGGGGCGGTAATGTAAAGAGTGCCTGATCTTCAATCAAATGAAACCCAATCGGCAACCTTTAGCAGGGTTGCTGGTACCAGTCCAAAGAGCTGAAGGGCCCTGGACTTCCCTATCAGTGGATTTCATTGTGGAGTTACCTGTTTCAGATGGGTTTGATGCAATCATGGTGATGGTGGACCGCTTTACAAAGTTCGCCCACTTTAATACTTGCAGAACAACTATAACTGCCGCTGAAATGGCCAGGCTCTTCGTCGCCCATGTATTTGCGCTTCATGGGGTTACTCAAGAAATTATTAGTGACCGGGGACCCCAGTTCACAACCATCTTTTGGGAAGAGTTGTGTAAAACTCTTCAGATCCGCCCCTGCCATTCAACTGCTTATCACCCCCAATCAGATGGGCAGACTGAACGAGTGAACCAGTGCCTGGAACAATTTCTGCGTTGTTACACCACCGCAGACCATTAAGATTGGGTTCCTCACCTTCCCATGGCCCAGTTTAGCTACAACAACACTTTGCATTCATCAATCAGTTGTTCACCCTTTTTTGCTAACCATGACTTTAACCCTGCTTTTAACATAGAGCCCAGCTGTGGCTCCAAAGTGGAAGCGGTGGTGGACTTTGCTAAGACCCTCAAGAAGGTCCATCAGGGGGTGTCCACAAGTTTGGAGGTGGCTATGCTAGTTTATAAGGAGAACGCCAATGGAAAGCACCGAGTGGGTCCAGCATACAAGGAGGGGGATCTCGTGATGCTTGATGCTCGCAACATTCCTATTAAGCAGCCATGCAAAAAGCTGGGTCCAAAGAGGATTGGTCCTTACCGTGTAGTTTGAAAGGTGGGTCAAGTAACTCATACCAATCATATCTTCCCTCCCCGTTTTGGATCTTCTCCATCTTTCATGAAAGCAAATTGACATTGTTTGAGGGCCCTCCACCTGTGGCTCCCGAGGCTTATCTTGTGGATGGGGCGCCAGAATGGGAAGTGGAGGAAATAGTAGCCTCCCGCCGGGTTAAGCGACGCCTTGAGTTCTGTATCCTGGAAGGGTTTGACGCAGCGGAGAACAGTTGGGTGCCAGCACGGGATTGTGTACATGCCCAAGACCTGATCGAATCATTTCATAATTGTTTCCCTGAGGCTGCAGGATCTAAGCCTAAGCCAGCCGTTGCTGCTATGAAGTTGCCACCAGCACATAAGAACTTCTCCTTAGAAACGCCCTGGAGGGGGGGTGGAGCCCAAGAAGGAGGAGAGGGTAATGTCATGGTTAAACGACTTAATAGTGGGAACTAATGCCAAAGATTAGGCTGGGTGACAGGAGGCCCAGAAGGTGAAACTTCAGGCTCTTCCTGACCTGAAACACACCTTAGACCAACGCTGGGTGCAAGAAAAGCATGCACAGGTTAGTACTAATGGGGGTGCAAAACGCTCAGCCTCTTATCTCGGCCCAGGCACTGAAACAAACAATTTACATTACAAATGAAGACGGTTTGATATAGTTAATTGGAGAGCAAGGGTTCAAATCCTGTTCGAGTTATGAAATCTTGAGATCAAGTAAAATACAGCTTCAACCAATTACTCAAGTGAAGGCACTTTTGGTGTATTTTACAAAAACAGATGGAAGCGTTTGTTTATTGGAGCGTCAAGGCTTGGGCACACTTCCGCAGAACCTAATTTCCCTGACCCAATTTAAATACATTTTTTGTGACCAACATTCCTCGTTGGTCGACTTTCTTAAATAAATTTATCCATTATTTTACGTTTTACTAATGATTCCTTGGGTGAACTTGGTGGTGGACCTCTTTGGTGAGGTCTCCAACTATGTGGGCCACTACCTCTTATCACAATTTACCAAAATTCAAGGTTCTCTCTTGGGCCGCTCAGGTCCCCTCCAGATTGAGGCACCCAAGCCTACTGGCGCCAAGTTACACTTGATTATGGACTCCCCTCTGGGATCCACTCAAGCTGTGATGTTTCTCACTTACCTGGTACTATATGTTGCGCTCTACACCCTTACCTGGGGTACCTTTTTTATAGGCACCATTTGAGATGCCTTATTTCCCATTCTCCTAATGGCTAGTTCCCTAGCAATGTGGGTTTGCATCCCACATCACCTTGCTGGGAACGAGAGAGTTACAGACACTCTCCTGATAGGACCAGCCCCTGCAACTGGATAGGGATAAACACCCCTTTAGGACAAAAAGGAGTCTAAAGGCCCAAGTTGACCCCCTGTCACAGTTGAGCGACCTGGCACATGTGGTAGACGAGCGCTGGGTGACTTCCCTTCCCCATAAAGATAACTGGGTTTCTCCCCTCCCCCCACATCAACCATGGTAAGACTAATAGAGGGGGCCTGCCAGGAGATTATGTAAGCCAGGGGCCATGGGCGGCCCCTGGGACCCCCTCACTCACTAGGGAAAACATGCCAAAATTTTGAGGAAATAGCCAGTACTAGTATCAGAGCCCAGTCTGCAAATTCTGATCTGGAAGAGTCAGTCTGAACTGGTCAGGGCTAAAAATCAGATCGGTACACAATTTGGGTTTCAAACCAGGTTCCAAGCGACTTGGACCAGTTGCCCCTACTCCCCAGGATGGATCCAGGAAGTTTGGATCACGCAAATAGTCAGCTTGAGAGTTTGGGTCATGTTGCAAATGACCCAGCACCAAGGCCACAGCCCCTGAGACAAATCTGGGGAATCTGAACCATGTGAACAGGCTGACTTGAATGGTCAAGGCCCAGATTGGCACCATCGACCTGGTTTGGCCCCAAAAAATTGAAAAATCTGAAAAAGTTTTTTTTGATTCTTTCCAAGATTTATCATCCCCCCACCCTCCTCCCCACCAGCCAGCCAAATCCCATCGCCAATCCCCAATCACCCAATCCCTCAGCATCCCCACTATGCAATTCCCCCATACTTAAGGCAACTGCCCTGTCAAGGGGCAGTTGTTGGTTCATTCTCTAATCTTACTGCGCTTTGTGCAAAATAAAAACTTGAATACCCCAAATGCCTTTCCGCGGCCTCCATCTGCTTACTTTTTTAAAAAACCCACCGATCAATCTGGCGAAGTGTGCCATTATCCAGATACTCATCCTGATGTTTGCTGACTGGGTCATCCGGTCACTTGACCCCACCATGCGGTGGTGGATTGTATCTGCCATAAACCATCTCACCCTCGATGACAAAGTCGCTTCTTTATCCACTTTTGCATATCCAACATGAATCCATCCACTTTTGCATATCCGTCTAATGTGAATCTGTCCATTCTCTCCATCGCTGGGATCCCCAAAGACGCTCCCCTGTTGGAGCAGTGCCAGGGCGCCCCTGCCCCAGTGCTCGCGAACTTGGCCCCCATACCTGGCTCATCTGCCACTGGCCCCACCCACCTGAGGACCCTGGATCACCCCGCCCTAGAAAGCTCAGCCTTGACGCTCACCGCGGGTACATTTCCCTCTCCACCCGCACCCCTGTTCACGTGGAGGCCCCTATGCCACCCTCGCTGGCGCGCAGGCCCACCTGTATAAAACCAAAGGCCAGCAACTGTGAACCCTGGAGGAGTCATCATCCTCCCCGCCTCTCCCGCCCTTGGGGGTTGCCCCCGTAAGACTTGCAGTTGCCCCATTGCAACCATCTGGTTTGCCTTGGGAGCCTTCAGTACATTAATGAACAATTACTTTCCTCATGTCCCCAATAGATCTCCCCTACTTCAAGTCGCTCAGACAGCTGTGCCTCTGGAATTCTGGGCTCTCCACTGGGTGCTCACACACCCAGACTGTGAGCCCAGTCTAATTCTTATCAGCTGCATCCATGACATAAATGACTGAGTCAGTGCAGGTCAGTGCAGAACTTCCAAAAAGTGGACTTGGGGTATGGTGGGATAAATACTTCTATAAAAATTTTCAAGTCAGTATTATCTCATTAAGAAGAACAAATATTATTAAGTAAGTATTACAAAACTGCAACATTATATCATTGATGTGAAAACTCCGAATCAGGCTGAAGTTAGAGGAGTTTGGGCAAAGTTATCAGGACTCAAAGCCCAAGTTTTGGACTCCTTATCCATTAAGCAAGGCGAAGTATTGACAGATAGAGTTGATGCTAAGGATTTCTATAGCAAACCTTGTTCCAACTTGATCAAAACTCAGGATCAAGTCACAATGATAATAAAATTTCCAAGAACTGCCAACATATTTTATCAAACTACCAAAGAGTTAGATGAAATGCAGTGAAAATAATAGAAGTTGAATGCATGGAAATTGAGCTGCAAGAAATGGGAGACGAAGACCATTAATGACCATCTATCAAAGTTAAGAGGAACCACATGTCATTCTCAAGGAGCCCCAAAGGTGAATCTAAAAATGTTAAAGGACAGTCCATCATAAGTAATGATAGCTCCCTTTAATCCATCCATAGAAGCCTGAAAATGCGCATGAAAACTTGATTAATTATCCAGTACAGAATCTACACCCTCAGATAGAGCTTCTAGATGGAAGGGGAATACTGGCAACGTCCCCTCAATAATGTAGAATTTCTGCCAACTCCAAAGTTGTCAGAGTTCCAAAAGAATAATGTTCATGCATTTTTAGGCTTTTTGAGATGATCATGGTAGTGCGTGGAGACCGCCAAAACGTAGTTACCATAATCAGCTACCTTGACACCAGATATATATAATATCATATTACTTAGATTAGCTGCTAATGAGTGGACTTATTAAGAGGAAAAGAATGCCATTATGGGTGAGTTTGGCAGCCCTGAACATGTCACCAACGAAAAGCATGAACTTATGTTTATTTGGTTAAAAATGATGAGACCATTTCTACCTTTGCTGACTTTTTCTTGCTAAGAGGTTAAGGTACTTACATAAAAGAAGCATTGATTGATTTGATGCTCATATTGCATTGAAATTGGCATTTTGGCCTCATAGGGATTTGCATCAGTTAATGATATCCACTTTGAATTATAATACACAAACGTACAGATGATATAGTTCTTAGAGAATTGTGGGACCACATTTGATCCCCTTAACAAAAGTTATAGAAATGTAATGCAACAAACACTAGACCAGTAACAATTTAGGCAAACCCCAAAACTGGCCAATGTAAAAAATTTGGTCACCAGTTTCAAGTGTGGCAAAGAAGGCTATGTTTCAAAGTGGTGAAGAACCAAAACATACAAGATCAACGTGGTTGTACCTATTGACAATCAAGTGTCCTATGTAGGAAAAGAACAGGATTAATAGACCAGGAACAGTATACTTCTGCCTATGCTTAAGTTCCACCTGATTTAGCAGAACAACCATAAAGAGCAGACCTTTTGAAGAATAATGGGATACGTGTGGTTACTCGTTCCAAATCAAAGTTAAACAATCCTGAAATGATTGAAAAGGTGACGTGGCCACATGTGAAGCAGCCTCAAGCCAAACAAACAAACATGAAACTGGTAACAGTTCCTTGGATGATGCCAACATATTAGTCCAATGACCACTAATAAGGAGAAATTTCTTGATGTAGCTGAACAGTTTCTCAAATCACTTGATTTGGCTAATGATGCCATTATTTTTCAAGTAAACAAATTACCTCTTATTCCAATTGCACTTATACCAATATTTTGGTAAATTGAGTAAGTTTTGAGCTATCATTAATAGTAGATCACTAAATGACGTTGTCTCTACAAAGTCAGTGAAAAATTAAGGCTTGCGCCCAACGTGAACCATAAAAAGGATTGTGGAATGGCGGGACTGAAAACTAAAAATTTTAGAGGAGCATATAGTGCCTTGCCACATTAGTTTGCATCACTCATTGTCACAGCACCAGCAATAGTTTTACCAAATAATATTATGAGATATTAGTTGGCACTGACTTTGTTCACCAGTATAAGCTTTTGTGTAATCATAAAGAAACATCAAAATTCTAGATCAAACTTTGTCGCTTTATTATAACTAGAAAGAGGATCCACCCTGAAGTAAGGAAACAACATATTAGTCTGGTATTTGAATGGGATCATTCTAGTAAATTATTGTCGGACAGATCGACTTCTAAAATGTTGTCTGATAAAATTGAAGAATGTCATGGGTCTCCATCAAGGGTGCAAAGACCAATGGTTGTTAATTATAAAGAGCAGTGTATCATAGGAACCGGCCTTATTTTGGAATTTTCTGAATATTTGCATGCTGAAGTCCGCGCACCATGGCAGAAAGGTGGAACTGAACCTCATGTTGCACCTAAGATTATAATCCCTAGTCATGGTGAGATTCAAGAATTGATCACCAACCTATTGGACGGTCCAATACATATAAAACAGAATCAAATATTGACCTATGCTCATTTAATCTCTACTATAGAACTTTTGTCCTTCAATTAATTTAGTCAGCTGAACAAGATGTGATTACCAAATGGCACAGACTCCAAGGTTATATTTTCTATATTTGATCAAGAAAAACTGTAGGGGATTTCATAAGGGCATGAGGATCGAGCCCTTAAATTATATGGAATATATATTCAGGATGTTTGCAAATGATGATTATGACCTTGATTGCACCAATGGTATAATTAAAAAGGTCAATGTTGGGGAGCTGCTAATTTGTATGTGGCCAATAAGTTGGTCATAGAAAATTTGAGGCCATAATTCCCAATAAAGTTGACTAACTGCTCACCAAAAGGTTATTGTTTCCATTTTAAGCCCTGGGGAAAGTCCAATCTTATTTGCAAAAAACGAAAGATGGATCTAACCATGTTGTCATAGATTACCTACGTCTGAACAAAATAACAAAAAAGAACTCATACCCGCTGCCATGGATTTAATGCTCTGGATTGCCTAATATGGGATAAATTCTTTCAGCAATGGATCTTATAACTGGGTACTGGCAAATTGACCTACCAAAGAAGGATCAAGAAGATGTTCAATCTTTATTGCTGCAGACTATATCAACTGAAAGGATACTTCAAGGTCTTAGCAACTTTCCATCAATGTTCCAATGAGAAATAGATGCTATGTTAGGGGATCTGAAATTGTCGTGCATTCTCATCTACCTAGACAATAAAAATGTTTTTAGTTGCACTTTTAAAGATCTCCTAGAACACTTGGAAGAAGTTTCAAAAAATTATTGGCAGCAAATTTAAAGAGAAACTCAAAAATGTCACTTTCTTGTAAAAAAGGAGATCAAATACTTAGGCTTTATTGTAGACGACAATGGACTACGCCCTCAAAAAACCTAAATTTAAAACAATAAGCTAAGTTACAACAAAAGAATGTGCAAGATGTGCAAGTATATTAAATGGTCGTTATTATTGACAGTTAAAAATATTTCCATTACCAAGCCACTTTTTCAATGGCTAAAGATTCCTGAAAAAGGTTTTATGTGGAATGAGGAATACCAGAACATCTTTGATTCACTTAGACTACATTTACTGATGGAACTGATCCTACAATATCCATATTTTGATCAACTGTTAATTATTAAACAGATGCATCCCTAACATCTGTTTGTGCCATGTTAGATCAGGTAGATGAAGTCATCAATGAGCACCCTGTAGCATATTGTCATGGAACCAGATAATAAAGTTAAGACTAGCCTGCCAGTCTGGACGGTTGGACACCCAGAGCACAGACCAGAATACCAGAGATATAACTTTCCATAAAAACTTAGTATTTCTTTGAGAGGAGAGTAACTGTGAGATGATAATTGGCAATCAACACCAAAAGCATACTCGCCAGTAACCACACAATTGTAGGAGTAGTAGCCGCAGTTCTGGAGATTAAAAATATAGATTCTTCCCAATAAAATCAGAATTAGGGTTTTTGGTTAGTTGGGCATGATTGCAAGATAATCGCCTAGTTTGATATTATATAAAGTATAAAGTTAAATTTATTTGAGGTATGCTGACCAGGGGACGGACATTACCAACAACATATGAGCAAAAGAATCAAACGAAAGGATGAAAGGATCAAAAAAAGCTAAAAACCAAAACAAAACAAAACCTCCAACTAGGTGGGGAGCGGAATACCGCTACCCCACCATGGCATAGGGTGAGGAGGGGTCAGGCAGCTTTTCTACGAACTTTTTCTGCTGGGCAGCATTATGGAAGTTGTAGAAACGGACAAAAGTGGAGAGCCGGGGTGTGGGTGCATCAGCATGGTGGGGTTGGAAGTGGATGAAAGTTTGGTTACAATCCTTAAGATCATCTTGGTAGACAGCTTCAGAAAATTCCGCTAAGTGATGTTCAGCTTAAATTTGGGCTTTGGAGAGTAGGGAAAAAAAATTGGTGATACTTTGTTGGGTGATTTTAGCAAAATAGTCAAGATCTGCTAGGTTTGCCACAGGTACAACAGCGACTTCTGCTTCATTAGGCAAATTGGTGATTTCACCTTGTGCTGCTTCAGGGAAATCAGGGGGGAAGGTGAGTACAGTCAGCCCTTCATGGAAATGAGAAACAGATTGGGCCACCACTTTGCGTAGGTTTAGGCAATAGGGTGAGGCCAACGCTGCTAAGGCAAACTGGTATTCACTTTATTAGGGGCTGGCATTGGGTTTAGGAGCAAATCGCTTAGGGGATGAGGATTCGTTAAAATCAGAATTGAAAATTTCAGCTCAAACACAATCAAATTGGCTGAGAGGTTCACCAGATTCCTCATTGGTGACAATGTTACCTTATTCATCAATATCAACAAATAAGTACCATGAATTTTGGTATACAAGAATTGTGGATAGAGAATTTGAATGGGTAGGAGTCAAGTGGGCTGCTTGGGTGCAAATGGTGGTCCATGCCTGACTCTGATTGGTGTTGGTGAAATGGGTGGGATAATGTGGGTGGGTTTGGCAGAGGCCAATTTCCCACTCTGGATCATTGAAAGAGAACGTTGCGCAAGAGGGGGCAACAAAATGCCTATTTGGAATCTGCCAAATATGGCTCAGAGGCCATACCAGGGGAAATGGATTAGGGGCAGGATTTTTTATAATGGTCAAGTCTGAGACAGAGGGGTCAAATATGGTGACCATTAACTACCTGAGCCCAAAGAAATTCTCAGGCACCACTACAATATGAGAATGGGGGAATTGTTGGACTATGGCAGGGTGGTGTGGGATTATGGTAGCAGTGGCGCGAGGGGCAGCAAGGCGCTCTGCACCAGATGGGATGGTGAAGATAAGGTTGGAATGTGTCCCATAAGCCAGAAGCCCTGCCATCAACTGATCTTATAATATCTGGGGTGCGAGGTGAGATGGGAGGGATGCAAAGGACACCACCAATGTGGTGTATGAAGGAAGGCGAGTTTGCGTGGTAGGAATGGGAGTGTTTTTGTAAAATAGGCGAGTAGAAGCCACTGCTGCAGCATCATCCGCTTTTTATGAGCCAATATCAAAATAGCCCTTAAATGGGTGATAATCAATAAAGCCATCTGGTGCAAATGCAGCAGTGGCTACTTCATTTATTGCCTTGTCAGCATACAGGTACAAACGCCTGTAGTTGACTCGTAGGCAAATCAAATATTGGAATGTGGGAGGGTGAGAGGATGGGGGCGAGAAGGGTGGATGCATGCCAAATGGAGTGCTAATTCCTATGGGGGACATAATGGCTGGAAGAAGATGGTGGGCTATTAGACCTCTTGCAAACGTGTTTGCCTGCAGGGTGGAAAATGCTAGGTGGTGGAACACCGCCACCCCACATTGGAGCATCAGGAAGTGGAGTCACGGACATTTTTGGAAAAATAAACGTTGCCAGATGGCGGTCAAAAATTAAATGCTTTTTTATAATACTTTCTCAAAGTGAGATTGAGCTGAAGAAAAGTTTTAATATTATTTAATGTTATAAACATAATATATTTTTTAGGCTTGGTGGATTCTTAGTTTGGTGCTGACTCTGACATTGTGGGTGATCATATGAATTTCTGGCAGAAAGCCAATGTATTCATATCAACCATTTAAAACCTTTTCTCTCATGAATTGCACTTCTAAATTTAAAGAGTGATTATTACAAACCCAGAGAGAACATCCGCCTGCCTATGAAGTACTGCACCTATAGAGCAGTACATCATGGCCATACCACTTAGCGTAAGTAGGTCTTTACACCCATCTGTGTGAAGCAAAAAGAAACAGATAGCTTGCTTGCACCGAATACAAATTTAATTACAAAGTATGTTAAGATGGACGCACCATCTGGATGACTTCTCGCCAATAAAGGCCCCCACAAAACTAATAATGGTAAAGACCTGACTAATAGTTGCTCAACAGATAACAAATTAACAACATGAACGACTAAAAAATGCTCAAACTTGATTAAAAACCACAAAAAACCAGCAACAAGCACGACATATGCAACTGGCTCCCCAGGATTGGTCTCCACCAAAAAACAGATGATTGATGCTGCTCTTGAAGAGTGTGAAGTGACGCCAAGAACAGTGGCATCAGGGATATTCCTCACCAAACTAAATCAGGTGAGGGATCAGGCTTTTCGGGGGAAAACATTTTAAAAAAACAAAAAAACCTGACGAAGTTTTTATTATATCAGAGACCAAATCTGATTTGACCAGAAAAAGCCAAGGGCCCGGTTCATCTGGGCAACAACAAAAAATGTTTTCAACTGAGATGTAGAAACTATTTAATGACGCTCGAATTAATCGCCCAAAAATATGTCAGGGACCATTCCCAACAATGACCAGTCAGGGAGAGAACAATCCCCAACAATGATCAAACTGGAAAACTGAGCAAACCTTCAGGCATAATCCCTGATGAATCATTGAGGACAATCCCTGATGAATCATTGAGGAAAATCCCTGACAAATCTAAGTTGACAGCAGGGGCAAAATCAGCCCATAATTGATCGGCAAATCAGAGAAAATTGTTGGGGATTATCCCTGTCGAGGATGAAGGAGTATCAGGCACCAAATCTGAAGGATTGGACACCCATGAAATCTCATTGAAATAAGTAAAAGTCTTATGGAAGGGTAAAAACCCTGACAGCGGTCAATTCAGTAACCAGGGCTCCAGTCAAGTACACCCCATCCAGAAGGACATGTTAGCCCACCACAGCATGTCCTCTCATGAAATTAAGCAAAAGGAGGCCCTAATATTCCCATATTCAATGGAGACACAGTGGATCTCCAAATACATTACACCAGCCATTGCGGCCATTTGGCATGATCACAAGTTTTCCTCCGGGGCTGCCAAACATTGGCTCATCAACCAAATATTGCTCAAGATGACAATGCTCTTCAAGGCGTCATGAATCCTAACCAAAGACGCCATTAAATGGATAAAACTCCCCCTGAAGCATAAAGTGATTGAAGCCACAGTTTAAGAAGACTTGAATCTGTTTGACACAAAGGCTTGGATGGCAGAAGGTATTGATCACCTAAATGTGATGGAATACAATAAGGCAGGTATATCAGCGAGATTCGCCCAAGCCTTTGGGAGCTCAGGACTCACTCCAACAGAACTATCTGATTATTCAAAATGGTTCCTAAACGTTTTGCAGACATAAAGCGGCATGACATGCATTTCAGTTGACACCACTTTGGAATGTTATAACACCACATTCTACCCAGAGGAGGCATTGCCATGGATTGCGGCCAGGTTCAAGGCCACTGGGGCCTTACATTGGCCATACACCCAAATCCTTCTGGCCACCGCATCTGACCTGATGAAGGCAGTCTAGACGAAGGTGAAGGCAGTGGATTGGGAATCCTTCCAGGATTGGTCAATGGAAGAGGATATTAACCGGTCTGCCAACAGATTCACCCCATTGAAAATGAAATACTGGTTCTGTGCGGGAGCCAGTATCAACTAAGTCTTTGAATGGGCAGATCATGGTTTTAAGAAACCAGTCCACAAAATCCTCCAAGGATGACCTTTCCCTATTATAAAATGAAAACTCTGAAGTGACATCACCACGCTAGCAGAAGCCACAGACTGGGATGCAGTGGGGTTCACACCAGTGTCAGCCCAACCATGTATGGAACATGAGATTTCACACAAGCAGCAACAGTGATGAAATGGGTCACAACCCCAAACCTTGGCCAAGAATGTCTCAAAGTGGGGATCCAAATCATATCCATCCAGGGTTGGAAGCAATCCTTCTTGAAACTGATGGTAGCCACCCCATATGACACTGAAGTTTTCGCCTCTTCTGAAGCCTTTCAGTGGTATGAGGCAGGAGTTCTGGCCGCCATGGCATGTATTTTTACAGATGGATGTTGGAACAGTATTATAGTAAGGGACTGGTGCCAGAGTAGTTCAATTACAATTGAGGCCCTCTAGAAATACCTGCATCCAACGTGCAGCCCAGAATCTGCCCTCAAAGGGTACTGACTGGGATTTTTGCTGACGGATGCCCTTGAGTGGAAAAACCCTGAGATCAGAGTGCAAATAGTCAGTAAGCTGGATAGTGAAGGGGAAAACCCCACCGAAGTACCTAATCCTAGCAAAAACTTAAGTCATACAGTGCAGCGTCAGCCCATACTGATGATAACACATGAAACGGGGCTTGAAGCCATATCAAACATATCTGCCAACTGATCAGTGGAGGCTTCATGACCGCCAAGCACCTAAGCCTTATCTAAAGGATGAAATATGAATCCATCTGCAGTTGGTGGTGGAGGAGGAGTGGTCCGACCAATAATGTCAATTCATCAGGAGCTCAATAGGTACTAGCAGGATGGGACATCGACCATCACTAGGTACCCAAACAGGGCTATATTGACATCGCAATCCCCGGCGAATTGGACCATAAAAAATCCTCAAGATCAGAATCAAGTACAAGGGAGTCTATCTGTGAATGGAACTGACTAGGTATGCTAACCAAACCGCACAGTGGGTGACATTCCAAAACCTCCTGACTGATTAAGAGAGGGAATAGGTGCATAAGGCGATATGGACCAGACTATTGCACTATAGGTAAGTACAAGAATTTTGGCAATCTGATGGTGATTACATCGCAAAGTTCCTTCACCCCCAAACAGTCGAAGCACTGTATGAACCAGCACCATGGATAAAGCTGAATAATATTACTTTACTCAATTCATCCACCTGCCCATCCTAAGCATAGTGGTGTACATCAAGCAATAAAATGTGAAGCAAGTATGAGGTTCTTCTACCAGACCAGCCATACAATGGCTCACTGCCTTCATTATAAAGGAAAGGTCCCTTGAGAGTACAAATATGGCCCCATCAGAGGGGTCATGAAGGTCAGGTCCAAAACATTATTTAAACCAAAAGCCAAAGAATGGATCCCACGGAACCTAACAGAGGTCACATACATGAAATGCCAACAGCAAGAGTTGGACCTCGCTCATAGGGAAGCATGGGAACGAGAAGTGGCCAAGTGACCCAAAGTGGATGATGAGCCCTTCATCAACCCAAACCCAAAATTTTACAAAATGGATGAAGGAATGAGCCCAGAAATAATGGTGTCACGCCTGTCCCAAGTAGAATGGATGATCTGCGAGGAAAAACAATGGCAGAAGGTGAACCCAAAAAAAACCCCAAGAAGGGATGGTCAGCACAAGATGCCAATAAATTGAAATCAAAGCCCAACAAGTCAAAAACAAGTATGAAGTCAACTCAGAAATTGTTGGCAAACAAACCCAAGGAGACTAGCAATTAAACAACTGAATTGCTGCAATCGGCAAAGTCAGCTTATCAGAAACTGACAAAAAAGACAAGATACTCCAAAAATTAAACAAAGGGTGGGAATCTGATTGTTGGATGAGGGGAACCCGCTGTGCTGCCAGTAGGGACCAAGAAGTACTTGGAGCTGATAATAAAGCCATCTCCATTGTCCATCAATAGGGAGACAGGGATAACAACTGAATTCCCAGTGCACAGAATGCCCAGTAATATAATTCCAGTCCATCCAACTGACCCTAAAAGACAAATAATACCCCATCCACCCTCAGTGACACCAACCACCAACAAGAAAACGTCCATCCGCAACTCAATGCACAACCCCAAAAATATTAATCCTCATACATGTGGTTCAGGCAGACAGATATGAGGATTGTGATACAAATTCTTGGGGATGGCGAACATACAAATGAGAAGGCGGAAGATACACCATTTCAAAACAAAAAATAATATAAACATGATTTTATTATCAGAAATGCAAGCAGGTAGCCAAAAGGAAATAATGCCAAGAAATCCATGACTGTCAGGCAAAATGCAAGTTATTTATAGGAAGGCATGTCAGTTCAAGTGCTGAAGCACCCAAACATCAAGACTGAATGCCAGTGGCACTACTGCTGGTATGATGGCTATGAAACTAGTGAGGAAATAAATCAATTATAGCCATGAGACATTGAAGTGTATAGGAGCCAAGCTAAGAACCAGGTGAACATGGCCATGGACCCCGTGGGTTTTGGAATTATAGGCGAGAAGGAAGGTTTAGATTTGAACATTATAAAAACTGGATATGAGTATAAGGTTTTTATTGAAGGTAGATAAAGAAAGTCAACTAACAATTTTATTAGCGCGATGCAACTGATTAAATAGTGTTCAATTGGTAGTGGGTCAACGCAGAGATAGGTCCAAAAATTTGACCTAACACGGCGAATTTTTGGGGGAGGGGGAGGATAATTCTAATTAGAACTGACATTAAAGGATTTGGTGGCAGGCCAGGTCACTATCAGTTCATCCAAAAACATCTGGACCTAGGCTCAACTGCGGATATGTCATTTGGCGCAACAGCATCTGGCCTGATGGGCAACAGGAATCCCCCAGGGCCACCCCACATAGGGGCGGTCCCAATTTGTTGGATTTTAGTTTGGGATGGCCAACTCGCCCTGCCTGGTTGCTGGGGCATTCGTTCAGCCAAGTGAGTTGCACTGGGTGCAAATCCTGATACTTGAACTAGAGGTTTCTGCTCATTGGGATTGTCCCTAATGATTTTGAGGGAAATTTTGGCATTGGCGATCATACTAATTGATGGCTCAATGTCATCTGTGATTATAGCTGATAATTTACTGATTGTCTTTTTTGAACGTTGGTTTTCCGCCCATTGGACTTTATTCCCATTAAATTTGGACATTTCAGCTTTGATTCTGAAGATTTAATGACAACGGTTTTGTAAAGTCCCTCCCACTCATGAGGAAGATGGTTACCAATGATTTTAGTGCAAATTTTCTCAATTTGGCAAACTAGTTTGGCAGAGGCAAGTGCATGGACTGGGAAATGACTCTTTCAGAGGGAGCGCTGTTATCCAGCGCTCATCTACCACATGGGCGAGGTCACCCTGGGTGATGAGGGGTACAGCCACCCTCTTCAGACCCTTCTTATTCAGGAATGGGAAAATGCCCAATCCAGGCAAAGGGTACGTTCCCCTGGACTTTCATTACTCTTTCCTTTTTCCAAATGAGGGGCATTTACGCCTGGAAACTGCATAAGGGATACATTTCTGTGCGCTTTGGGCAACTTGATCGCCATCAAAGTTGCATTTTTTTTTGGGGGGGACATGGAGCATCAGGATGGGACTAATGAAACACCTCGACCAGTTCCATGCAGTTTGCGCAATTATGGGCCTTGAACCAACTGTTCTCATAGGCCAGATAGCCCTTCCAGGCGACGAGATACTTAGCTGACCTCCGAGATTTGTGGGACACTAAAATGCTTTACACCTCAGCCTCCTCTGCATCCTTGATTAATATTGGCTCAGGGTCCATGAGGACAGTTCCCTTAAATGGGGACAACTGAGATACGTGGAAGATGGGGTTCTGTTTACAATGAGTTGGCAACCTTAACCAGAAAGCACTATTGCCCAAGTCTTCCTTCACCAAGTGGGGACCCAAATGCTTGCTTGCAAACTTCTGGGAAGGTACCTGCATCTGCAAATGGCGAGTATCAAGCATGACATATACCCTCCATTATGTCATAGTCATGAAGCCGTTTATGACCCCTAACCAATTGTAATCACTGATAGCTTTAGTGAGATGCTCCTGAACTAAGGACTGAGTAAACCAAATGTGTTCATCAAGATCTGCGGCAGCTGGGACCTTGGGACGCAGGCAGGGACTGACCAAAAACATGAAATTATATAACAACATCGCTTCATAGGGAGAAATCCAAGTAGAAGCGTGAGTTTCGTTTTTGTAGGCAAATTGAGCGAGGGGTGTCATAGGTCCAGGTATCCTGTGTGGCTGCAGCATAGCAGCACAAGTACTGTTCCAAGATTTAGTTAACTTGCTCAGTTTGTCCATTGGACTGGGGATGATACGCTGTGGAATGGCAGGGGGTAATTTTAAATTAGATAAGAGCTCATCCCTGAACTGCACTGTAAACTGTGAACTGCGGTCACTAATGATCTCCTGTGGGAGACTAAACATAGAAAACAGATGACAAATGAAGAGATGAGCGGTTTCTTCTGACTTAATCATGGAAGAATATGGAATAAATAGGAAAATTTGGTAAAACAATCACCCAACACCAACACCACCATAAACCCATTAGAACAGGGAAGTTTAACAATAAAATCCATGGACACTGATGTCCATGGACCCTCCGCCTGTTGTAAAGGATGAAGAAGGCCATTTCTTCCTGATTGATATTACTTGGCCCATGTGCAGTTAACGCAATCAGTGATCCAGGCTGGTACTTATTTTGATAAACCTGCCCATTTATAAGTCCGCTTAATCAAATCAATACATTTCTTATTGCCTAGATGGCCGATTGTGGGAGTAATGTGATGCGCTCAAACCACCTCAGCTTAAAAATGAGGAGGGACCCAAACCCACGACCAAAAATAAATGAGACCCTCCACCAAGGAATTTAATGAATTTTTGTGAGTTTGGAGGGACAATTAATCAAATAACTCCACTCCTTTGGGGCAGGTCATTTGAGCTGTAAAACCTGTGAAATAAGAGGAGCATCAAGAGCTAAGTAGACTGATGAGCCCACAGGTGGGACAATAAATAAAATTTGAGTAAAGGGAGTCACGGTAACCAGGATTGCTTCATCTGAGTCTAAGGGGCAGTGAGCTGGGTTGCGGCTAAAAAAATTGGGGAGCACATTTAACGCACCTTTCACAAATTCATATCTAGATTGAAACTACACAAATCCCAATAGGTATGAGCTTGCCTATGTGCCAATTTCTGTGGTTTGTGAAAATACATAAGAGCTTGGTAATCTGTATGCTACCATTAACTCATGTTGAGCGCCTTGTAACAGAAACCACCAATGAGTCAAAGCTCATGCTACGGCTGTCAACTCCTTATTATAGATGGCCCAAGATTGCTCAGTAGAGGAGAAATTTCAGGAAAAGTAGGCGACTGGATGTTCTAAACCATCATGCTCCCGGAGAAGAACAGCCCCCACTGCAACTGTGATGCATCACATGCAGCAATATATGAATTGGAGGGTCCACGTATTTTAGGATGGGGGTGATAAGAACACCTCTTTAATTGACTCAAACGCCTGCTGTCACTTGGGTGTCTAACAAAAAGGTTCATTCTTACTCGAGAGGGGGTGAATCAGAGCAGCTAACTGGGAAAGGGCCAGGGAAAATTTCTTCAGGAAAATGGTGCCCAAGAAACTTCATAATTGTTTTTGGGCTGTTTCAGTTGGCGTTTCGCGGATGGCGTCCAACTTGGAGTGATAGCATAACCATCTTTTAGGACAAGGTTCCCAAGAAAGGTAACTTCCTCCTTAAAGAACTCACATTTTGAAGGCTTGATGAAAAGGCCCGCCTTGTGAAAAGCAGCCACAACCACTTTCAAGTCTTTTACATGTTGTTTGGGAGTTGGGGAGTGAACTAAAATGTTGTCACTATATGTGACCGCGCAAGTAAATCGGAGGTCACCCAGAACACTATTGATTATTCTTTGAAATGTGGCTGGCGCATTCTTCAACCCAAAGAGCATTACACGGAATTGAAAAATACCTCGTTTTGTTCAGATCGCAGTAAGCCATTCTTGACCTTCCATAACCCATATTTGGTTAAAGTCATTAACAAGATCAATCTTGGAGAACACATGAGACTTGGCAATTGCTTGACTGATAGTTTGCTCCAGGGATAAAGGGTAGGTATTGTGCACTGTAATTTTATTCATATGTCCATAATCCACACAGGGATGGAGGGAACCATCGGCCTTCTTAGCAAAAACGATGTGAGAAGAAACTGGTGATGTCTCTTTAAATAACCACCCTTCCTTAAGCATATTGTCTAACCAAGTGTTAAGAGCAACCTCCTCCTCCGCTGTGTATGGATACAAGGGAAAGTTGATAATCACCAACTGCAACTTTGTTCAGAATCCTAAATCAAATTTAGTGTGAGGGTGGAGACAGTCCGCCCTCTCAGAATCAAATATACTATAATAACACATTATTTTCTAAGGAAAATCTGATGGGAGGCCTGCAGGGGAAACGAGGGAAGTGATGGAGCTGCGGCCTTGAGTTTTCTTAAGGGTATCAACTAAAGGAAATTCCCCATACGTTTGATTATTAACAAATGACAACATATTTGACTCCAGGTGAATTCTAACATGTGTCAGCGCCACCATCCGACCCTCAAGATTACTGGAAACACCGAGTTTGGCATTGCTGAGAACTGATTGCAAAAACTAAACTGATGTACCAAGAAAGGTACCAGATGTCAAACTAGATATGAGGTCTGGGAGGCTGATGAAGCAACCATCACTGAAGGACCTAAGTCAAGGTCAAACTCCAATTGTTGGGCTAGCTCTACACTCATTAAACGCTGCTCCAGTGTCCACTAAGGCCTCAAAGGACACGTGGTAAGCTCAAATACTTATTTTCATGGGCAATAAAAAGTAGGAGAATTTCTATTTTATTGGCAGCTAGAGTTGGGTCTTTAGATACAGAAGCAATGGTACTAGGATTGGGGAAAACCACTAGGTTCGCAACAGGAGTAAATACTTCATAAGTTGGAATGCCAGAATATACTGACATGGGCACAATGGCCGCAGCAACGATGGAATGTAATTCATACAATGATTTGGAGTTAAGTTTTGACACCAAAGACAACTCGGCGGCTCCTATCATGAAGATTCCCTTTTGGAGGGTGGACTTGGACAATTTGAGAGGTATTAGGCTATTGTAGCCATAATAAAATTTCTTCACAACCTTATTCAGCTGAGAAAAGAGGACCATTGCTGTTCCCATTGCAATGAGAAAGGCGGAAATGGTTAAGAATGTTGGTTGGTTGATTATGTCAAGAAAACAGAAAGTTATTTTTAGACCGGCCTGCCAGTTCAAGTGCTGAAGCACCCAAATGCCAAGTCTAAACGCCAGTGGCACTGCTGATGGTACAACGGGTATAAAACTAGTGAGGAGTTAAATCACTTATAGCCATGAGACACTGAAGTGTATAGGAGCCAAGTGAAGAACCAGGTGAACATGGCCATGGACCCCATGTGTTGTGGAATTATAAGCGTGAAGGGAGGTTTAGATTTGAACATAATAAAAACAGGAAATGGATATAGAAATTTTTATTGAAAGTAGATAACGATAATCAACCAACAATTTCTCAGAGCGCTTTAACTGATTAAATAGTGTTTAAGTAATAGTGGGTCAAAGAAGGGATCAGGTCCCTAAAATATGACCTAACCTGGCGAATTTTTGGGGAGGGGGAGGATAATTCTAGTTAGAACTGACATCAAAGGATTTAGTGGCAGGCCGAGTCATTATCAGTTTGTCTGCGAATGCCTGGACCGAGGATCACTTGCATTTACATCATTTGGCATGATGGCATCTGGCCTGATGAGCAACAGGAATCCCCCAGGGCCACCCCACATAGGGGCGGTCCCAATTTTTTGGATTTTGGTTTGGGATGGCCAACTCGCCCTGCCTGGTTGCTAGAGCATTCGTTCATCCAAGTGAGTTGCATTGGGTGCAAATCCTGATACTTGAACTAGAGGTTTCTGCTCATTAGGATTGTCCCTAATGATTTTGAGGGAAATTTTAGCATTGGCGATCATACTAATTGATGGCTCAATGTCATCTGTGATTATAGCTGATAATTTACTGATTGTCTTTTTTGAACGTTGGTTTTCCGCCCATTGGACTTTATTCCCATTAAATTTGGACATTTCAGCTTTGATTCTGAAGATTTAATGACAACGGTTTTGTAAAGTCCCTCCCACTCATGAGGAAGATGGTTACCAATAATTTTGGTGCAGATTTCCTCAATTTGGCAAACTAGTTTGGCAGAGGCAAGTGCATGGACTGGGAAATGAATCTTCAGAGGGAGAGCTAATACCCAGCGCTCATCTACCACATGGGCGAGGTCACCCTGGGTAAGGAGGAGTACAGCCTACCTCTTTGGACCCTTCTTATTTGGGAATGAGAAGATCTCCTGATCCATGAAAAGGGGACGTTCCCCTGACTTACAGTGATGTGACAAACAACCCGTGGTCCCACCAAATAGGCTGTCAAGCCTTCTGGAAAGATCATGTGGCAATTGTTACTTTGATCATGAAAATGGACCTGGAATTTGGGGAGGAAACTCATGCCAGAAGAGTCCTGATAGTGACCGCTACGCATAGGGAAACCAGAAAGAGCCTTCAAGTGGTGGCAGTCTACGCTCTGCCAAATCCCCATGAAAACCACATATTTTGATAATTTTATTGGAATTACCAGCTAAAGTGACGATTCTTAAAGCAGGAGACCTGAATTGTTGGATGAACGCAAGTTGGGATATGCTCCCAACACGATAAAGTCCCAACTGAAAGGCTGATTAGATGCTAGAATACCTAGTGAAATTGGGGATGTGCCTCACGATTGACAAGGATGATGAAGACCTGGCTAACCTAATGCAATTGACATACAACTCCGCTGGAACCCCACAGGCTGGTTTACGCCTGACTATATTTTGATGTCATCTGACCTCAAGCTGCTGATGTCCAACAGCAAAGTCAATATAAATGTTGAAAGCGACCACATGATTATCCATGTGGATATCAATCTGGATGAACCCCTGAGGAGCCACGAATGGCAGCTGCACCAACCACGCTGAGGGATGGTGAATGGCACCAAACAGTTGAAACTGAACTGGATTAACTGGTCACATATCTGGATTGTCACCTGGAAATAGACCCTCTGGAATGATGGATCCAGATCGAAAAGAAGATGAAGCATGATAGCATGAAGTTTGAAAAAGCGACTACCTACAAGAGAACTTCTGCTGCAAAACAGCTGAAAACTGCACTGGAGAGGTTGAAGCTCACTTGGTGGGACAGCGAAGAATGGTGGAAAGAGTACTGAACAACGCAAAAATGGTATTGGGCCTTAATGGTGAAATAGGATTTGGAGCAACAGATCAATGTAACCTACATATATAGTGCTTAATGGGGCCAAAGGCCAAAAAGGGCCTGGTGCACCTCAAGGAAATCCAAACCAAGGCTAGGATACAGGAAGTAGAGATGGCGGAAGGGGAAGTATCAATTGACTCAGAAACAATCAAGCATGAGATTGAACGCTTCTATGGTGAGCTATTCTGTCAATGAAAAGAGCAAATCGGTGACAAATGCTTTAGTTGCCTGGGCAAGCTGGAACTTGAGGTCTGTATGCCAGAAGATGTCGCTAACTTATTGTCAGGCGAATAGCAAGTAAGAATTAGACTGGCCTGCCAGTCCAGATGCCAGAGCATCTGAACAGCAAACCAGAATGCCCAGGGCACTGCTGCTGATATGAAGAATATGGAACCAGGAAAGAGTTCCATTAATATCTGCCGGTGAGCCAGAATTCTATATAGGCACAAAATAAAGTACCAGATGCACATGGCCGTTAACCCCGAGGTTATGAGAATGTTGGAGGATAAGGCGGCTTAATTTTTAACATGTAAAAATTAATTTTTGGGAAGAATTTTTAATGGAAATTTAGGAAAGAAAAATTGACCAACAATTTTCTCAGTGCAATGTTACTGACTTAATAGTAGTCAGTTTGGGGGAAAGCTAAGCCAGGATCGGGTCCCTCAATTTTGACATAACCAGCAAATTATTTGGGAAAGGGCGGGTTGGTTCCTTGGGAGCTATCACAAAATTTGGTGGCAGGCTGAGTTGCTGTCAGTTCAACCTCGAACGACTGAACCAAAGCTCAACTATGTTTATGACAGTTGGTGCAATGGCATTTAGCCCAACGAGCGGTGGGAATCTCCCAAGGCCACCCCACATAGGGGTGGGCTCATTTGGTTGGGAACGGGTTCAGGACGCCCAACCCACCCATGGTCAGTCGCTGGGCCATTCTTTCAGTCAATGGCATTGCATCAGGCGCAATGCCCAATTTGTCAACAGGAAGCTGCCCATTGGGGGTGATGCCTGCTGGATTTGGGAGGGGAGATATTTTTCCAATCGTCATGTCAATTGAATCACAACCATCAGGCATTTTGGCTGATAGATCAGTCTTCATATATTTTTGACCATTTAAAATCTGAGCATCGGGTGGATTGCTGCACAAATTGGCTACAATCAATTTTATTTCGGCGATCTCAGCACAGATTTCACTGATTCCTCATAACAGTTCTGCTGAGGCTAGTGTGGGTACTGGAAACGGGATCCAAAGTGGGAGAGCTGTTACCCAGCGCTCATCTACTACGTGAGTGAGATCGCCCTGAGTAACGAAGGGTACATCCATCCTCTTTAGTGCCTTCTTATTCAAAAATGGGTAAATGGCCCGGTCAACACCCAGAGGACGTTCCTTGGGACTTACATTACCCTTTCCTTTTCCCAAGGGAAGGGCCCCACCACCAGGGAACTGCACAAGAGCCACATTCCTGTGTGCCTTGGGTAATTTGATTGCTATAAAAGTTGCAACTTTTTTTGGGTGGGAGCTTCAGGGTGGGATAAATGGAATGCATCAACCAGGTCCATGCAATATGCACAATTGTGCGCCTTGAACCAACTTTTTCATAGGCCAGATACCCTTTCCAGGCCACAAGATATTGTACAGAACGTCAGGATTTCTGGGATGCCAGGATAGCTTCTACCTCAGCATCCTCTTCATTATCGACAATAATCAGTTCAAGTTCCATGGGAATTGCACCCTTGAAGGGTGACAGCTGGGAAACATGGAAAACGGGATGCTGCTTCCAATGCGCGGGGAGCTTCAGTTGGAACGCCCCATTACCCAATACCTCCTCCACCAAATGGGGTCCTGAACGTTTGCTGGCGAACTTGCGGGAAGGAGCCTGGATTTTTAAAGTGATGGGTTTTGAGCATAACGTAAGAGCCCTTCATAAACTCATGACCTGGAAGATGCTTCCAATCCACAAACTGCTTGTAGTCATCTATAGCTTTGGTGAGGTGTTCCCACACTAAGCCTTAAGTCAATCTAATATGAACAGCATGGTCCACGGCAGCTTGAACCTCTGGATGCAAGCACAGTCTGACTGAAAACGAAGGATTATAACCCAACATTGCTTTGTAAGGGGAAAACTCCGTGGATGCGTGGGTTCCATTATTGCATGCGAATTGGGCGAGGGGGATATCATTGGCTCAAGTATCCTGCGCGGCTGTAGCATAGCAACGCAGGTACTGTTCAAGAACTTGATTGACCCTCTCAGTCTGGCCAACAGACTGAGGATGATATGCCGTGAAGAAACAGGGGGATATTTTAAGGATTGATAGGACTTCACTCCAAAACCATGTGGTGAACTGGGAGCCATGGTCGCTGATAATCTCCTGGGGGAGACCAAACATCAAAACATGTGGCGTACAAAAAGGTGGGCAGTTTCTTAAGATGTAATCATGGAAGTGCAGGGGATAAAGAGGGAAAATTTTGTAGAGCGAACCACCACTACCATCACCGCTGTGAACCCATTAGAACAGGGGAGCTCAACAAAAAATCCATGGACACCGATGTCCATGGACCCTCCGCCTGCTGTAAGGGATGCAGGAGGCCATTTTTGCCAGAGTGGTCCAACTTGGCCCTAGCACAAGTAACACAATCGGCGATACAGCCTGGAACTTCTTTTGTCAAACTTGCCCAATTGTAGGTCCATTTGATCAAATTGATGCATTTCTTAGAACCAGTGTGACCAACTGTGGGGGGGTCATGATGGGTGCGAAATACCTCACTTCGGAAAGAAGGGGGAACCCAAACGCGAGATCTAAAATATATAAGACCCTCCTTTAGTGAGTATAGGGAGTGTTTAGGCTTCTGGTGGGATAATTGCTCAACCAACTCCACGCCCTCAGGGCAGGCCATTTGACTGGATAAGACCTGAGCAACTAATGGAGCGTCGGGATCCAGAGCAATGGAAGAAATGACAGAGGGAACAATTGAAAATATTTGGGTGGTAGGAATCACAGTAATGATCCACTTCCTCTGGATCCATGGAACTGTGGGCGGGGCTGCGGCTGAAAAAATTGGGAAGTACATTTAGTGCACCTTTTACAAATTCATAGTTAAAATTGAAACTGCACATGTCCTGATAGATTTGGGCTTGTCAGTGTGCCAATTTTTGGGTTTTACAAAAGTACAGCAAGGCCTGGTGATTCATGCGAACTGTTAATTCATGGTAGGCACCCTGTAACAGGTACCTCCAATGAGTTAGGGCCCATGCAACAGCTGCCAACTCCTTGTCATAAATAGCCCAAGATTGCTCCATAGAGGTAGACTTTTGGGAAAAATAGCCAACTGGGTGTTCCAAACCATCGTGCTCCAGGGCCAACACTGCTCTAACAGATACTGATGACGCGTTGCATGTAACAATATATGGCTTGGTGGAATTGGCGTATTTTAAAATGGG
>JAKSZP010010038.1:0-26718 GCA_022478985.1 Massospora cicadina | reverse complement strand
AAAGTTTCATTACAATTGGATGAAAAGTATAGGAATGCATTTGGGACATACACACAGACACAGATAGATATTCATTGTTTTATATATAGACTAGCAGAATACCCGTGCTTTGCAACGGAGTTTCATGTACATAATGAAAATGTTAGTTTAATTAATAAAGTTCAATTAAATTAGGTTTCTTATAAATAAATAGCTGTTGCCCACAACTTTGTTTGCATGGTTTTCAAATTAATGTGATAATATTAGTATGTTACACAACATGCATTGCAATGTCACTTAAAGATAGAAAGTATTTGTTTTTTAATTCTGTTTATTATAGCGCTTTTGGATACACAATATTTTTTGTTATTCCATCTGGTGCATACATGAATAAATCAGAAGGTTTTCCAACGTGTGAGCAGGCCACATACAGCTGTCCATGTGAGAAGCATGAATTTTTTAAATTTAGTCCACACACTTGTAGTGATTGTCCCTGTGCTTTGTTGATGGTCATTGCAAATGTGAGTTGCACTGGAAACTGCAAACGTCTGAATTCAAATGGAATATCTGTTGGAATCATTGGGATGTGTGGCAACAGTACATCTTCTCCTTTAAATTTTCCATTTAAGATTGTAGCTTCAATGAGATCGTTCATCATTTTTTTCACTGAAAGCCTGGTACCATTGCAAAGCTGTGGTGGATTGATTTTTCTGAGAAGAATGCTAGGCACGCCAATTTTCAATGTTAAAACATGTGGCGGCATACTTGGAAAATCAAGTGAATTCAAGAATTCAGTTGGATAATTGACAACTTCATCTTGATTCATTAAAGTATCAATGGACTTATATGTTGTCACTTCACCTGGTATTTCATTTTGAATGCTGAAATTGATGGCATTGACATCATTGTTTTTGGCTGCTAGTATAGCATGTGAACTTAGCCACTGATGATTTTTGTAATTTTGTGCAATGTTTGGAAAAACTTTGTGAATTAATTCATCTGTGGTTGCTGTGATTTTACAGAAGTTTGTTGGCAATGTGATACATTGTGTGGATTTATTGATTGCCATTTTCCCATTCTCAATATCCAACAACTGTTTTGCAAAATGTTCAGCTGATGCATCATGTTGTATATGTACATGTATATTGGTCTTCAAAGTTAATTTCTGTATGTGTCGCCATAAAACTGATGATTTGAGACATGCATTAAGTTCATCAGCGGGTGTTGAACGTGGTATAATTGGTAAAATTTGTCAAAAATTACCAGATAATAAGATGAGTGCACCACCAAAGAGCTGTTTATTTCCTCTCAAATCTTTTAGTGTACAATAAAGTGCATCCAATGCTTTTTTGTGTGCCATAGTACATTCATCCCATATAATGAGTTGACATGATTGGAGTACTTTACCCATTCCAGAATTTTTCTTGATATTGCATGTGGGTGTCATGGAAATGGCAGAAGAAGTTTAGACCAACCTGCCAGTTGGGATGCGTGAGCACCCAAAAAGCAAGCCAGAATGCCAGAGGCATTGCTGACTGAATGACTTGATATGGAGCCAGGAAATATGAAACCATGAAGTGGTGGTGCAATAACAAGGTGAGGAGGATCCTGACGACGAACCACACTAAACTCATTCCCAACCCAGTGGGTCTAGCTGCGGGGGGTGGAATTACTGTGATAGTTTTATTGAGATCCTTAGTATATGAGGCCATCTCAATGGGGGTGGCAAGGAGATGGATTCTTTCTTACAATTGATGGACATAATGCCATAAGATCACCATGTATTGCTGCCAGAAGTTAATGATAATGGGGTTGTAGAGCCAAAAATATCAGACTTGCTGAACCCAGTTGATGATGGAGGGGGCCATAGTGACCAAAAGAACTGGTAAAGCCTATCCAGAGTGCGGACTGATGGGCCACCAGGGAAATGCCATCTGGGATGCAGTCAGAAAGGGAAATAAAAATTTGGTTTTTTGGTAAAATTTTATTTGGAAAGGAAAGTAAGAAAATTGACCAACAATTTTCTCAGTGCCATGCAACTGATTAAATAGTGGTTGATTGGGTAGTGACAGGATGGGATCAGGTCCCACAATTTCGACCTAACTGGCAAATTGTTTGGGAATGGATGGGTTTGTTCTTTGGGAACCAACATTGCAAAATTTGGCGGTGGGCCAAGTCTTTGTCAGTTTGACCTCAAACATCCAAACTGGGGCTTGACTACATTTCTGATGGTTAGCACAATGGCGTTTGGCCCAATGAGCGATGGGAATCCCCCAAGACCACCCTATATAGGGACAGGTCCATTTGGTTGGGAATGGGTTCAGGACGGCCAACCTGCCCGCGCTTGGTCATTCAACTGTTCGTTTGGTCAATGGCAGCACATCAGCTGTAATGCCCAAATTAATATCAGAGGGCTTCAAACCCTCATCAATGACACGCAATATTTGTTCTATTAGTTTAGTGATTGAATTGGAGCTGTTGGGTGATCTGGCCAATATCTCATTCTTCATGCTTTTACAGCCATTCAAATTTTGTCCATCAGCCAGATTGCCACTCAAATTAAATCCAACCAATTTCAATTTGGCAATCTTGTAACATATTTCACTAATTCCCCATAACAGTTCTGCCTAGGTGAGTGTGGGTACTGGGGGTGGGATCTGAAGTGGAAGGGCTGTCACCCATCGCTCATCTACTATGTGAGCGAGATTGCTCTGAGTGATGAGGGGTACCGCCATCCTCTTTGGTGTTTTTTATTTGGGAACGGAAAGATGACCCAATTAAGAGCCAAAGGACGTTCCCCAAGACTTACATTGCCCTTTCCTTTTTCCAAAGGAATGGCACCCCCACTGGGAAACTGCGCCAGAGCCACGTTATTGTGTGCTTTAGGTAACTTGATAGCCATAATCATGATCTTCTGAAGAGGGCGGGGAGCCTTGGGGTGGGATGCGTGGAAAGCTTTGACCAGGGCCATACAATTTGCACAATCACATGCCTTGACCCAACTATTTTCATAAGCTGGGTATCCTTTTCAGGCCACAAGATATTGTACTGAACATCGCGACTTCCGAGATGCCAGGATGGCCTCTACCTCAGCTTCTTCCCCATCATTGATGACGATCAGTTCTGGGTCCATGGGAATTGCACCCTTGAAAGGTGACAGCTGAGAAACATGGAAAACTGGGTGCTGCTTCCAATGCATGGGAAGCTTCAGATGGAACGCCCTATTGCCCAATACCTCCTCCACTAAATGAGGACCCAAACGCTTACTGGCAAACTTGCGGGAAGGGGTTTGAATTCGCAAATGATGGGTATCAAGCATGACGTAGGAATCCACCATAAAGTCATGACCTGGAAGGCGCTTACAATCCGCAAATCGCTTATAGTCGTTGATGGCTTTAGTGAGGTGCTCCTGCACTAAAGCTTGAGTCAATCAAGTATGGGCAGCATGATCCATGGCAGCTTGAACCTCAGGTTGCAAGCATGCTCTGACTGAAAATTATGGGTTATAACCCAATGTTCCTTCATAAGGGGAAAACCCTGTAGATGTGTGGATCTCATTATTTTATGCAAATTGAGTGAGAGGCAAGTCACCAGCCCAAGTATCCTGCGCTGCTGCAGCATAGCAGTGCAGGTACTGTTCAAGAACTTGATTAACCCACTCAGTCTGACTGTCAGACTGGGGGTGATACGCCGTGGATCAACAGGGGGTTATCTTCAGGATTGATAGGAGTTCACTCCAAAACCGCGTGGTAAACTGAGTACCCTGGTCACTAACGATTTCCTGGGGAAGACCAAACATTGAAAACACATGTCGTACAAAAAGACAGGCAGTTTCTTCCAACATAATTGCAAAAGTGCAAGGGATAAAAAGAGAAAATTTTGTAAAGTGATCCACCACTACCATCACCGCTGTGAACCCATTAGAATAGGGGAGATCAACAATAAAATCTATGGACACTGAGGTCCATGGACCTTCCGCCTGCTGTAAGGGGTGCAGGAGGCCATTATTTCCAGAGCAATCTGCCTTAGCCCTACTGCAAATAACACAATTGGCAATCTAAGCTGGGACCTCTTTGGCCAGTCCTGCCCTGTTAAAGTTTTGCTTGATCAGATCGATGCATTTCTTGTTACTGGGGTGTCCAACTGTGGGGGGATCATGGTGTATGTGGAATACTTCCGGGTGGAAGGAGGGGGGAACCCAAACATGAGAATGGAAGTAAATGAGCCCCTTTTATAAGGAGTATAGGGAGTGTTTGGGACTCAAGTGAGCCAACTGCTCAACCAACTCCATGCCCTCAGGGCAGGCCATTTGACTGGCTAACACCTGAGTCAATAATGGAACGTTGGGAGCCAATGTGGTGGAGGAAACAATGGGGGAACGATCAATAGAATCTGAGTGGCAGGAATCATGGTAACGAGATCCACTTCCTCAGGTTCTGAGGGACAGTGAGCAGGACTATGGCTTAAGAAATCAGGAAGGACATTGAGCGCACCTTTAACAAATTTATATTTGAAGTTAAAACTGCACAGGTCCTGATAGGTTCAGGACTGCCAGTGTGCCAATTTTTGGGGTTTGCAGAAATACAAGAGAGCCTGTTGATCCATGTTAATCGTTAGCTCATGGCAAGCACCTTGCAACAGGTACCGCCAATGAGTTAATGCTCATACAACAGCAGCCAGTTCCTTGTCATAAATGGCCCAAGACTGCTCCGTAGCTGTAAATTTTTGGGAGAAATAAGTGACCAGATGTTCAAGACCATCGTGGTCCTGAAACAACACCGTGCCCACTGCTACTGATGAAGCATTGTATGCGATGATATACAGTTTGGTGGAATCAGCATGTTTCAAAATGGGAGGAGACATGAACACCTCCTTGATCGATTCAAATGCCTGCTGGCATTTGGGGGTCTAACAAAATGGTATGTTTTTTTCAGTGAGGGGATGGAGTGGGGCGGCCAACTGGGAAAGTGCAGGGGAAATTTTTCTAAAAAAAATGATAGTTCCCAAGAAACTCCAAAGTTGCTTCTGTGTAGTCAGAGTTGGCCATTCTCAGACTGCATCTAATTTGTTGGGAGGGATAGTGACACCTTCTTTAAGAACCAGGTTTCCAAGAAATGTGACCTCTTCCTTATAAAACTTGCACTTGGAAGCTTCGAGGAACAGCCCTGCTTTATGCAAAGCAACCACCACTGCTTCTAAGTCAATAGCATGTTGTTTGGGAGTTGGGGAATGAACTAGGATATCATCGATGTATGCAATAGCACAAAAGAACTGGAGATCCCCTAATGCATTATCAAACATCCATTAAAATGTAGTGGGAGCATTTTTTTAGCCCAAAGGGCATTACACGGAATTGAAAAAGCTGCGCTTCATTCAGATTGTGGTCAACCAATCCTGTCCTTCCATTACCCAAATTTGGTTGAAAGCGTTCACCAGATCCATTTTTGAGAACACATGGGATTTGACAATTGCCTGACTGATTGTATGCTCCAAATGCAATGGGTAGGGATTTAAACTTTTATTTTGATCAAGTGATTGTAATCCACACAAGGATGGAGCGATCCATCTGATTTTCTTGCAAAGATGATAGGGGAGGCAACAGGTGAAGTTTCTTAGAACAACCAACCTTTTTTCAACATATTGTTCAACCAGGTATTGAGTGCAACCTCTTCCTCCGCTGTATGGGGATACAACGGGCAGTTGATGTTCACCAACTCCACGGTTGTCCAAAATCCACAATCATATTTATTATGCTTTGGCAGGCGATCCGCCTTTTCCATATTGAAGATTCTCTGATATCACATTAAGCTTTCAGGAAAATCAGCTGGAATGCCCGCAAAAGTAACTAGGGTAGTGATAGAGCTGGTCCCTTGTATCTTCTTGAGGGTGTTGATCAAAGGGAACTCTCCCTCCAAATCATCATTGGTGACAACAATGTATTAGACCCTAAATGAATCTTCACATGTTGTCAGCGCCACCATCCCACACCTAAGATCACCGGGAACACCAAGTTTGGCATGGCTGAAAAATGATTGCAGAAATTATACTGGCGGATTGAGAAGTGTATTGGTTGGTGAATGACATATGAAGACTGGTAAGTAGAAGAGTCCACCATTACTGAGGAGCCCACATCCATTTCCAGTTTTAATTGTTGTGCCAACTCAACACTCATGAAGTTCCCCGCTGCTCTGGTATCCACCAGAGCTTCAAAGGAGACATGATGCAGACCAATACTGATTTTTATAGATACAAGGAAATAAGCATAATTCTGTTTATTGGAAGATTTGACCAACTCATGGATGACTGAAGAAATAATGGGTATATTGGGGGAAGGGTTAGGGTTCTTAGCTGAGGCAAAAATTGGAAGTACAAGGGCAGGGGAAATCATTTCCTCCATCTGGGCTTGAACAGAATCATTAATAGCTAATTATGGAAATGCCAACTCAGACTTGGGGGTTACAGCAGGGTTAGGACCCACGTCAACTGCTAATTTGGTGACAGGCGCATCATCTGCATCTTTGTTGGGAAACCCTATCATAAAATTCCCCTTCTGATACTGGGAAACGTGGTGAGGCAAAGATTTGATAGTAGTTGCAGTGACACATATTTGATCTACTGATCCTTGGATGGTAGACCAGACCACGTGATGAGCAGAAACTGAATCCAAGCTCACTCTAAAGTCTGCCTGAAGCATATCAATAGATAGACCTGACATGGGAGCCAGCTCAAAAAAGGTAGAAATCAAAGAAGCCAAACTAGGGGCTTCAGCCATGGCAAGGAGCAGTCTGAATAAGTGGCCTGATTGGGACACAAGGGGTTTCAAGGCAGCCAATACAACAGCCATCAGGGGGTGGAGTCTCCTTCTTGTGAGGAAGAACGCAAAAGACTTCTCACCCAATGGCGGGCATCTCTGTCCACGGCGTCTAACAACGTGAGACCTTGTTGGGCATGAGATATTTCAGAGGCGTTATTGAGTGCGATTGTTATCCACATTTGTACTTCAGCAAGAGCGTCGAGAACCTGATTGGCGATCTCTTGGGAGGGGATACTCGATCTTTTTTCCAGGCTGGAGGAAGTAAGAGTAGATGCAATCTGCACATCTTGGGTGGCTTGAAGAAGGTTTCCCAAAATAGAGTGGATGCTTCTCCCAAAGTCAGAAAGTGACCAAACAAACAACAAACAGCACACAACAGATTGTATGTTCATCTGGTAGAGAGTAACCACTGTGGCGCCCAGTTCAAAAACCAAGGCGGAAGTGGCTGGAAATAATGGTTGGTCAATTATGTCATGGAAACAGCAGAAGAAGTTTAGACACCTGCCAGTTAGGATGCGTGAGCACCCAAAAAGCAAGCCAGAATGCCAGAGGCATTGCCGACCAAATGACTTGATATGGAGCTGGGAAATGTGAAACTATGAAGTGGTGGTGCAACAACAAAGTGAGGAGGATCCTGACAATGAACCAACTGAACTCATTCCCAACCCAGTGGGTCTAGCTGCAGGGGGTGGAATTACTGTGATAGTTTCAATGAGATCCTTGGTATATGAGGCCATCTCAATGGGGGTGGCAAGGAGATGGATTCTTTCTTGCAATTGATGGACATAAGGCCATAAGATCACCATGTATTGCTGCCAGAAGTTCATGATACTGGGGTTGTAGAGCCAAAAATGTTGGACTCGCTGAACCCAATTGATGATGGAGGGGGCCATAGTGACCAAAAGAACTGGTAAAGCCTATCCAGAGTGTAGACTGATGGGCCACCAGGGAAATGCCATCTGGGATGCAGTCAGAAAGGGAAATAAAAATTTGGTTTTTTGGTAAAATTTTATTTGGAAAGGAAAGTAAGAAAATTGACCAACAATTTTCTCAGTGCCATGCAACTGATTAAATAGTAGTTGATTGAGTAGTGACAGGATGGGATCAGATACCACAATTTTGACCTGACCAGCAAATTGTTTGGGAATGGATGGGTTTGTTCTTTGGAAACTGACATCACAAAATTCAGCAGCAGGCTGAGTCTCTGTAGGTTTGACCTCAAATGTCTGAACCGGGACTTGACTACATTTCTGATGGTTAGCACAATGGCGTTTGGCCCAATGAGCGATGGGAATCCCCCAAGACCACCCTATATAGGGACAGGTCCATTTGGTTGGGAATGGGTTCAGGACGGCCAACCTGCCCGCGCTTGGTCATTCAACTGTTCGTTTAGTCAATGGCAGCACATCAGCTGTAATGCCCAAATTAATATCAGAGGGCTTCAAACCCTCATCAATGACACGCAATATTTGTTCTATTAGTTTAGTGATTGAATTGGAGCTGTTGGGTGATCTGGCCAATATCTCATTCTTCATGCTTTTACAGCCATTCAAATTTTGTCCATCAGCCAGATTACCACTCAAATTAAATTTGACCTATTTCAATTCAGCAATCTTGGCACAGATTTCACTAATTCCCCATAAACAGTTCTGCTGAGATGAGTGTGGGTACTGGGGGTGGGATCTGAAGTGGAAGGGGTGTCACCCATCGCTCATCTACTATGTGAGTGAGATTGCTCTGAGTGATGAGGGGTACCACCATCCTCTTTGGTGTCTTTTTATTCAGGAATGGAAAGATGACCCAATCAAGAGCCAAAGATGTTTTCAAGACTTACAGTGGGTGTCTCAGTGATTTGCATATTCAATGGCAATTTTAGTGCTGAATACGCTGTTCAGCCACCATCCAAAAGAGTTGCCACAATTCCAGATGATGAAATTGCCAGTGCAATATTTTTTTGTGATTGTATGGTTGCTAAAATAAGTGAAATGAGAAAAGTTTTTTCTGTGCCTCCAGGTGCATCTTGAAAATACAATCCCCCACTTTGGCTTGTAATTGCATGAATAATTCTATTATAAACTATGCGTTGTTCTAGAACCAATTTTGGAAGATTCATTTGAACAAATGTACCCAATTCATCAATATCAAAGTGGGTTTCTTGTTGTAAATCATGATCAAAAAGGACATTTGCATAATGATTCAGTGCAGCCATTCCCAATTATACCAGTGCTTTGTTAGCAATTGTTAAACATGTGTCCTCAATTGAAACCAATGCCTCATTATACATGTTTGATGTGAATTGAATGTCTGAATTTTGATTCATTATGCACAAATGACGTAGAATGTCTTCACACATGTAGTCTTTGTATTTTTTCCTAAGATCTTTTGGATTTGATGGGAAGCACGTTGTCAATATAATTGCAAATAATATGCGTATTTGCTGTGGGTGAGAAGTATTTGATGCATCAGCAAGTGAAGTGTCCCAATATGCATCATTTTTAAGAAGATTTAATTCTTGACAAGCTTCACAATAAGTGGCACATACTTGACCATTTACTGTTCTCAATCCTTAGAAATGATGTTGGCCCACGTACATTGATTAACAGTCATCATAAGTAAAAGCATTCTGCATTGTTTGGGTAAACAGTGTACAGATGGCCTAATGCAGCAGCTGAATATAAGTTGGGATATCCTTCAACTGCTTTGCCTTGTTTGTGACATTGAAACTTTTTTGCTGATAATTCCATGTGTAGTATGTTGGCACTTCAGAGTAAAGTAGCATCTTTGCAAACATATAATCCCCACACAATGAGAAAAATGCAGTTAATGTTGTTGGCATTGGTGACAATGCTCTTGCATGTGCATTTTCTGTTGTGAAGTACACGCGTTGTCCATTTTCAAGGTGCACTGCCAAATGAATAACTGTTGGATATTGTTCATGGATAGGAAATGATAAATGTGCCATACTGCTTCATTGCTACTAATGTAGTGTCCCAGTTGATATTAGTCAATTTTATTGATAGATGCGGTTGCATTTCCCACTCCAAAAACTGCCATATCACTTCCTTTGTTGACATATTTGCAAATGTATTTGATTGATGTCACCAAGTTGCAATACTCAACAATGATGTGTGCTTTGAATGTTTTTGAGAGTAATGGTGAATAAGGTATAACCCAACAATTATCAACTTCAACATCATTGTTTCATACTTTTAAAGGGATGGATTTGCCACCATCTTCAGTTGATTGTCAACAATAGAGTGGATATCCATCATTGCCAGTGATAGTCTCAGCAAGTAAGTCTCTTGGGTATCATTTCATGCATTTCCTATCAGACATGCATGATGAATTGTTATTTAGTAAGCCACATGGACCACGGATCATGTTTTTGGTGACAACTTCAAATAAGTTTGGATCAATGTTGACATCTAGTATTTATGCTGAGATAACTTGATCAATTGATCTGGTGTAACTTTTTAATCAACCAAATCAAAATGTGTGCATGTGGAAATCCTCTTTTTTGCCATTCAACAGAATACATCCAACTGTATGTCTCTCCAAAAACATGATTCTTGACAATGAAATCCATTAAAGATTCCAATTTTTGTTTGAACACATGTGCAGAAATATCATGTTGATCTGATGTTAATTGTCCAGTTAACAAAAATTCTTTTATTTTATCCCACATAGGATTGCATGTAAATGTAATAAACAAATCTGGGCGGCCATATGTGCAAACATATGTCATTGCATCTTGTGCATATTCATGCATGTGGCATGGACTCCCTGTAAATGTGGCTGGTAGTATGACCATTTTTCCCAAATTATTGGGATTCACATTGCCATCATTAACAACTGCATCACATAAATGAATGTACTCTTCAGAATGCAATTTAGTTTGATTTAATCAAATGTAGAGAAGTCATTCAGTTTCAATTTTTGCATACATATTGACAATGTATTGATGAAACAATTGTTGACATTTCAAGATATGATTTTCAGCATTTTCAAAAATCATCAATTGATATGAATAGTAATCCATGGCACTGACTTTCTTATTTGTTTCCTCATTTGTTTGTGGATTTCTCAATTTGATATTAAATGATATCCATCTTCTCCTTGCCAAAATAAAATTGGATATTGTAATCCATCATATGAGCAATGAGTTTCTGAGACTTTCCAAACATCACCATTTTTATAATAAAGAATTATATCACATGAGTTAAATTCTTCACCAACTATAATGATTGCTACTTTATCAATTGTAGGTGCATTGTACTGTCTTTCATGTTGCCCAACAGGTGTTTTGTCTGCTCTAACTACAACTTTGTAGTCATCAGATGGCATTTGTTCAAGGGCAGTTCTGAACAATTGAACTAATTCATTGTGCTGATCAAATAAAATTTGTAATGCAGCAACAATTTCTCATTTAGTTTCTGTATTGAATTGACAACATTGATTGATTTGTTCATCAGTGTTTCCCATGAAATAAATTTGAAGAAATTTATGATCTGCATTAGAAAGTGGTAGTAGTGATCCTGCATGATGATAAATTTGCCCTTGCACTTTGAATGTTGGCATATAATTCTCATGCACAATATTTGTTACACCAAATGATGTCATTTGGAAACATGAATTGTACTTGCATATGTTTGCCAAGAAATGTTTTGATTGGCTTGTGTCACCTGATACCAATGTTGATAATGGTTTGGGTGGTAAATGTAATTCTGGTAATTTCACTTTTCTATCTACACAGCACATTCCTGATGGTTCATTCTTAAAGTTGAGGGCACTGCAATATATGCATAATTTATCCATTTGCCCAATAACTACACTTGGATGAAGACTGTAATCATAATTGGTATCATAGTAAAATGCACCAAGATTTAAATCAGCATGCAGTGTTTGTCTGGATTGAGCATTGCATACTTGAGTAGTTTCCAGCCTTGCTTCCCATTGCTCATCTGTTTCAGTTGAATGGGCTTGAGCAGTGCATACTCAATTGGTTTCCAGCCTTGCTTCCCATTGCTCATCAGTTTCAGTTGAATGGGCTTGAGCATTGTGTACTTGAGTGGTTTCTAGTCTTTCTTCCTGTTGCTCATCTGTTTCTGAAGCTTGTAATGCCTTTTTCTTTTGTGTTTGAGGTGTAGATTGACCAACCACTTGTTGTTTGGGTGGCATAATTAATTTTATGAGGTTTTTAATTAATAGTTTGAGAGGGATCAAGAAGCAAACACTCTTAATATCTCAATGCTTGGTATTTAAATGTATTGAGGCTCAAAGTGGGGGAGGCACAAAATTCAGATTAGGCTATGAATAACCAAATTAGAGATATGAGGTCCAGACCTAACAGAGCTAACAAACTTTATCTTGCTTCAATAGGATGGCTAATTATTCTCCTTTTAGTAATATCTGTCCCCTGGTCAGCTTATCTAGGATAAACAGTTATTTAGATTTAAATTAAATGATAAAAAGTAATTAAAAAAAGCAAATCAACCTAAAAATAAAACCTATAGAGCAAAAAATATATATACTCTTCACAACTTAACCTTCATACTTAAAAGACTAATGCTTTCATCCTAAACTAATCTAAAAGTATTAAAAGGTAGATTGAATTTACCTTTTTAGATCTAGTAGAGTATACAAAACTACAAAAAGTTACCATCAGTATGTACTTTTTAACACTTTTAAGCAATATTAAGGTTAAAATATTAATCCTTCAAGCATAAAATGCATAGCCTTCATACTTAAAAGCCTAATGCTCTAACCCTAAACTAACCTAAAAGTATTAAAAAGTAGTTGTAATTTACTTTTTAGATTTAGTAGAGTATACAAATCCACAAAAAGTTACTATCAGTATATACTTTTTAACACTTTCAAGCAAGATTAAGGTTAAAACATTAATCTTTTAAGCATAAAGTGCTTAGGTTGTTAAAAAACAACCCAGCTTGCCTATTTAATAGTGAGTATTAGCCAAATAGACCATTTTGAAAAAAACGGGGCATGGTCCCCTAGTAAAGGGTATTTGTGCTAATATGCACTATTGACCAATGCTCTAACCTCAACCTAACCTAGAGGTATTAAAAAGTAGTTGGAATTCACTTTTTAGACCTTGTAGAGTATATAAAACCACAAAAAGTTACTATTAACCACTTTTTAATACTTTTTAAGCAAGATTGAGGTTAAAACATCAATCTAATAAGCAAAAAGTGCTTAGGTTGTTTTTAAACAACCCAGCTTGCCTATTTAATAGTAAGTTATAAGCCCAATATACCATTCCGAAAATTTCGGGGCACGGTCCCCTAGTAAGGGTCATTGTGCTATTATGCACTATTGTAGAGAGTAGACATAGTATAAAATACCCTATAAATCGGAGCCTTACACCAGAAAGTCGCTTTGAACTGCAAAACCTTCCTTTTTGGGTAATGTCGAATCCGAATCAAAATTAGCTTAAATCTCGATCGGACTTAACTCTCACTAAATCACTTAAAGCGACACGAAACTATGTAAATTGCTCTAAATTCATCACTTTTTGCACGATTTAGAGCTAAAAAGTGCCAATTTGTCACTCGAAAGCATGTAAATCGTGTTAAAAAGTGTGTTTTTGCAACCACTAAAAAGTCACTTTCAAGCGACTTTTTGTAAGTCGGACCCATCTAACCCTCATTATCATTATAACTGCTCAGCCGTAACTATATACTGACTACCATCGAAAATATATAGGATTTTTACTTGATACATATAAAACTTTTTTTGAACATGAAAATTAAAATTTTCGATGGATTATTGTATTGTCATTGAAGATACATAAGTGTGCCAAATTTAAGAATTTTTTATTGACAATAAGTGTCTGAAATAGAGCTCGTAAGATTTAATTACAGACTGACAGACAGAATTAACAGTGAGTTTAAGAAAAGTATATAAAAAGTGATTACGCCAGGATTCGAACAACTAACCTTTTATAGAGTTGAAGTTTAGAGCCTAAAGCTAAGCTGATTTTGCTAGAGGAGGTACTTTTAAAATCAATTGGAATTTTGATTCAGTCTTGATTTAAATTAACTTACTAATTAGCCAAATGACCACTAACCACTTAACAAAACCATATAAAATATCAAATCAAACAAATTTAAACTGCTCAGCTGTAACAATATAGCGAATACCATCGAAGTAAATATAGGATTTTCACTTGTTACATATAAAACTTTTTATTTTACTATTAAAATAATATTTTTTAAAATTCATAAACCTTCTCAGGCATGCACACAACTCACCAAAGTTTCATCACAATTGGATGAATGGTATAGGAATGCATTCGGGACATACATACACACATACATTCATTTTTATTTTAAATTTTATTCGAGGTGGGCCGACCTGGGGACGGTACCGCACCGATTAGGGAAGTGAAGAAAATGGGAAAGGAGGATAAAACCCGGAAAACCTCCATGCGCGGCATATGATAGGCCAGGAACTCCATGGACCGCCTTTGCTATTTGCTATCTCGGTTCGGGGCATTGGCGCGCAAAACCAACACAGTCATAATTGTCCCCTACCCAAAGTCCATTACCGGGATCGAACTCGGGAGGCAGTGGTAGAGGGTCCATACTCTACCACTTGGGTATCCTCCCTCATACATTCATTTTTATATATATAGATAAAAAAAGTATTCGAGGTGGGTTGACCTTGGGACAAATTTACCACACCGAGATTTTTCTAGCCAGTACAGGTTTCGAACTTGTATTGAATAAAACCTGCGTTAGGTGGAAGCAAGAATTGCTCTGCCAGGCTAACAACCCTTTTTAGCCAACTTTGAAAAAGGTTATCAATTCGACATGTATGTATGATTTTTTTCTTTCTTTTTTTTTGTTTGTTCGCACATAACTCTGATAATAGCGGACCAATTTGGATGATCATTTTCTTCAAAAATAGAGTATGCTCCAACTTAGATCCCATTTTATTTTTGTAAGTACTGGTCAAGTATTTGACTATTAATTTAGTAAGTATATCAAAATGGGCTCGGAAGCGATGGATACTTGTGGGACTTATAGAACTCCGGATAAACTTGATTCTGGAATCGGTGAAGCGATAGCTTCGAAGCCTTACGATATATGTCCTATGGCTGGGGGTTAAGTTCAAAATTCAGGCAGTATGAGATCATAGCGGGATGAGCTTAAATCATTATAGATGGCTATCGTTTTTGCATAATTTGACCAATAACTCATTTAAATTTGATAAAATAAATTATTTTAGATAGCGATCAAAAAATTTACCATAGATTGACTAATAAAAGCAGCCAAATCTAATAAAATAATTACTGTAGATGGTGATCAGTAAATTCAGCATATGATGACCAATAAAACCATCTAGTACTAAAAAAAGAAGTATTGTAGATGGCAATCAGTAAATTTAATGTAATTTGACCAATATAATCAAATAAATTTAATAAAATATATTACTAGTATATTTGTTTATAATATATTATATATAATATATATATGAAGAGTTTCAATTTTATAGAGAAATAGTAAGGGGTCAAAAAGGATATATAGAGATAGTAATATTTACTAATTGTAGGAAAAAGAGCTACTTTTAAAAATGTACTAATTTTTTTGAGGGAAAAGAACTGATGGTAAAGGCTTTTTGGGAAAAAAGAACCTCCTTTAAAAAAGCTCTAAAAAGAATGAAACAATCAAGAATTATGCTTCCTCATAAAACTCTTTTTGAAATTGGTACCATATTTTAACTGACTTGTGATAGGCATTTATAATATACTAGCGGAGTTACCCGTGCTTCGCTACGGTGTCTTTAGAATTTCAGGTGATTCGAATTGATTGATTTAGATTTTATATATAGTTAAGCAATAACTACTCGGCCAAATCTAATTGCTCAATCGAAGCAACCAAAACCACCAACCACTCAGCTAAATCTAACTGAACTTATCAAATCAGCCAATAACTAATTTCCCCCAAAGCTAAACTGTATCTTATCGATTCGACCAAAAACCATCAACCCACTCGGCCAAATAAAATAAACCTTTCAAATTTGAAATATTTTAAAAAACCCCCCCCCCCAAAAAAAAAAATTTTTTTTTTTTTCCCCCCTTTTTTTTTTTGGGGGGTTTTTCCCCCCCCCCCCGAAAAATTTTTAAAAAAATTTTTTTAAATTAAAAAAACAATTTTTTTTTTCCCCCTTTTAAAAAAAAAATTTAAAAAAAATTTTTTAAAAAAAAATTTTTGGGTTTTCCCCTGAATTTTAAAAAAAAATAAATTTTTTAAAAAACCCCCCCCCCTTTTTTTTTTAAAGGGGGAAATTTTAAAAAAAATTTTTTTTAAAAAATTTTAAAAAAAATTAAATAAATTAAAAAGTTAAAAAATTTTTAAATTTTTCCCCCCCAAAAAAAAAAAAAATTTTTTAATTTTTTTTTTAAAAATTTTTTTAAATTTTTAAAAGGCCCTTTTCCAAAAAATTTTTTTTTTAAAAAGGGGAAAATTTTTTTATTTTTTTTTTTTTTTTTTTCGTTTTTTTTAAAAAAAAAAAAAAAAAAATTTTAAGGTTTTTTTAAAAATAAAAATAAGATAACCACCAAAAACTTTCTAAAACTATTATTAAGTGTAATAACCAAGTAACAATATAAACTGCTCAACTAAAAAAGAGATACTGATTTCAATTAAACATATAAATTGTTTTAAACCATAAATTTAAATTTAATTTATATCCCAGCCAAAGATAAAGATAAATAGCCTAGACCAGTTCCCAAAAGTTAAAAGTAATAAAGTATTTCTAAAAATTTGGTTATGATTTGCTTTTTGATGATTATTGCATAGACATTAGTGGATAGATAATAAATTTGAAATACTTAAATGATATGATTATATACTTTACTTATGATATGTGGTATTAACTTATGATATGATTATATTGAATTGAATTGATCACTGCCTCCCCGAGTTCAATCCCGGTAATGAACTTTGGGTAGGGGACAATTATGACTGTGTTGACGTTGCGCACCAATGCCCCGACCGAGTGAATAGCAAAGGCGGTCCATGGAGTTCCTGGCCTATTATACGTCGCGCATGGAGGTTTTCCGGGTTTTATCCTCTTTTCCCATTTTCTTCACTTCCCCTCATCGGTGCGGTATCGTCACCAGGTCGGCCCACCTCGAGTAAAATTTTAAAATTTAATTGAATTATTCAAATCAATCTATTTATTTCTACCAACCACTTGGATTCAAAAACCCACAATTTAGAAACTCGAAATAGTAGTTACACGGCTAAACTTTTCTGATGTTAACCAATCACCAATCGAATGGTTAAATATTTAGCCTAATAAATCGATTTAATTGTTGACTAGAGCCCCTTGCGGGGCGGTATAGCATTGGATCGCTGATACAGTGAATTAGAATCATTTACCTTATTAAATTAATAGTTATATAGTTATAGTTAATATAGTTATAAACATATACTCAACTTGCTGACATCCATCTAATTAGCTGGTTTGATCAATCTATCTAATAGTTTTGAGTATAAAAGATAATTTTTTTCAATTTTTAATTAATTTATTAATTAATTTAGTTGATATTGACTTGACTGGCCTAATTGCAAACTAAACTCATTGGTTGTCATCTATTTGGTTAATTTATTTAGGTTAATTGTTTTTGAGTATGATGTAGGTGGTTATTTTAATTTACTACCTTTATCAGTTAATTAATTAATTGAGCAAGTTCAAAACTTAAATGATAGTTGATTTAATTGATTGGCTAAATTTATTTAATACTAAATAAATAAATTGAATGTATGAAATAAAAAAATAAAGTTATATTAAGAAATATAGAGTTGAGAATTTTAAAATGCTACTCTAAATTAACCTTAAGCTTATTGTTTACCATTAATATTTTTGTTTAGTCTCGGGTGAGAAATTTGAATTTATAGGTTTTAGTTGAATTAATACAGTTTAGTTGAAACAATTGGATTGAATTAAATATTACTACCAACTAAATACTCGGATATCCATCCCACTAAATTATTAGTACAACTACTTGGATGGATGGATAGATGGATATCCCAATCTAGAAACTCGAAATAATAGTTACACGGCTGAACTTTTATAAATGTTAACCATTCACCAACCAAATGGTAAAAATTTATGCTACCAAAATTAATCATTTTGAGGACACAAACAAATAAACACACACATCTTTAAATTTTGCCAAAGACACTGTATTGTTGATCCAGTGAACAAACAGATATTTTTAATTTTTGCCAAAGACACTGTATCATTGATCCAGTGAACACTGTATCTTTTTTTAGCATAGCATAGCACTAGTGGAAAGACACTGTATCGTTGATCCAATGAATAGTTATTTAAAGTTAGTTTCATATTTACTATTAATATAATTTATTTATCTTACCTGTAAATTATAGTATTCTTTATCTAATTTATTTTTATATAGTTATAGAGTGGTAGTGTTATTTTGACTATTCATGTTTATTCTATTATTTGAGGTGGGTTGACCTTGGGACAAATATACCACACTGAGAATTTTTTAGCCAGTACAGGTTTTGAACTCAAAACCTGCACTAGGGTGGAAGCAGTTTTACCTGCCAGGCTAACCACCCTTGACTATTCATAGTTAAGATAGTTTGATTCCTTATAAACTCCCAAAATAGAGTTAAAAATCCAAATAGGATTTCTCAGTATGAGGAGTTTTAGCATGATGGTTAAATGACAGTTAGTGATATGGATGATTGGGTGCTCCATTCCCGCTATGGCTTATTTATAAGTCTTGTCCATGTTTGGTCCCAAAGCCAATTACTTAACGAGTAGTCAAGTCATTATCTAAGGCTAACTATCTAAATGGATAATGCCTAATCCTCTTTTTTATTACATTAATAGTTAAATATTAAATTGTATCAATAACTGTTTTATTTTCTGATAGCTATAGCAGAATTACCTTATATATTTGATTCAGGCTTAAGTTTCTGATTATATTAGCTTAACAAATAAAACCAGATAGTGTAATAAGTAAATTACATAATATACTATTCTAGTATTGCCTAAATTTTTAGACTGAAGATAATAACTCTAGTATAATGATTAACTAAAACCATAGATGAAGGCTTATAGCTATACAACTTGTTTAGTAAAGTAATAAAAGTTTTATTTTGATCACTTAAATATAAAAGAGACCAAAATTATATTATTAGATAGAAAACTTTGAAAATTAATTGAAATAGATGATAGTGTTGTATTTTAAAAGTTATTTGAGGTGGGCTGACCTGGGGGATATCACACTAATTAAGGGAATTGAAGAAATGGGAAAGGAGGATAAAACCTGGAAAACCTCCATGTGCAGTGTATGATAAGCCAGGAACTCCATGGTCCGCCTTTGCTATTTACTATCTCAGTTCAGGGCATTGGTGCGCAATGGCAACTCAGTCATAATTGTCCCCTACCCAAGTTCATCTACCAGGATCAAACTCAGGGAGGCAGTGGTAGTGAGTCCATACTCTACCACTAGGGTATCCTCCCTAGATGATAGTATTTTAATTTTATTATTTCTAAAAAAAGAATAGAAATTATAGAAAGCCATTACACTAATATAGACTCATATCAATAATTTACTCTTACAATCTTTTAATGATGCCCTAACTAATATGGCCTAAAGAAGATAGCTAGTATTAAGTATTCAGAGTATATTTATTTTAGTTAGCAAAGTTGATAGCTCTATACCACTATAGTATTGATATATAAGGAAAGGGTTGTGTTATGAGCTATACAAATTTTATAGAGTAAGTGACATTTAAGACAATTTTAAATATAATATGTTAATTGTGTTATTTTACTAACACATTTTTATCTCTTATAGTCATTCTCATCAGATATATTTTTGATTTGTTTTATATTCTGCTGTTAGTAGGTTTTGCTTTTTTGAAATAGGTTTAGAATTTGATATGGTAACTAACAAATAAATTATAGCATTTACTATATTTAGGCTGAATTATTATACTATATGCAACAGTAAGATAGTTTTCTCCTATGATAGCTCAAGTTTTGATCTTTGAGAATTCAACTTTTTAAAAACTTCTTTTAATTTATATGAACCCAGATACTTGGCATGTATAAAAGCAATTTAGATTAGTATTTAACATAAACAAGGAATAAATGCAATGTAATAGCTTTTAATTGTAAATGCTACTTTAAATAGCTTAAATAGAAAAGTTTATATAATCTATGTTAACATTTAGGAAATAAACTTACTATAAGTAACTATATAGTCATCCCCACTTAGGCAAGTAATATGTGTAAGCCTTGAGGAACAACCCTTGTGGCTAGATTGGGAGAGATTTCCATTTCAAACTAAGAAGGGTAGAAGCTTGTGATTATTTCTCTTTTCACCTCAGGAAATTTAGCCCATGTGGTAGATCTGAGGTGGGGATGGCATATCCTCAAATATAACACCTCTTCCTCCTCTGCCCACCACTCTAGAGTTGGTGAAGGGAAGTCAGGAGGTGTGTCAGAAGGTAGCATTGGTTAGAAGCCATTACCAGTGAAAAGGTGAGCAGTGATTGTCTCTGAGAGGTGCCCTCCACTAATTTGAGTTCTGCCAGCAGAAAGAAATTAGTAACTGACAAAAGTAAATTGCTTGAGTCTTTTTTGGACTCAAATTCTCTATCTGCTCTCCCCCACCATTTATTTTAAATGAGCCTATTGCTGACAGATATGGGCGTGGCAAACCCCTTCCTTACTCAATATAACTACCCATATGTGGTCTAGCCATAAATGCAACCTGCTGTCCAATAGAGTTGGTGCCATTGCACCAAGTGCAATTGTGGTGGAGTAGATATACTCATTAGAAAATTCAATACTAATCTGACTGAGCAGGTCAGATCTGAGTTGGGATTAGCAATTATTTAGAATTTCAATTCAATGTGACTACATTGTGAAATATTCCTAAAAGTAGTGCACTTAATTCTAGTTCCTATTCAGTGAGCATATAGGGCAGCAGTCTTCAGCATATAATGCTGTCACTCCATTTTTTCTCTTTCCCATTTTAGTTTTTAATGAAATTCTTAAAAAGCCCTACATTATTTTTGGGTTCAAGAAATCTGCCAAACATTTAATAGCTATAGTTTCAAACTTTAAAAATTTTGTTGGTGCTTGCAGTTGCCCTTTCTATGTTGTATCTCACAATGTAGATGGCTATACCAGAGGTATCATGGCTGGGGTTTTGGGTGGTAACTCATCCAGAGTTTCAGGCAAGTCTAACTTCTATTAGCACACACTCCATGAAATAATGAATTAACCCCAGTTTTCATCCTTCTCCACCCTTTTATGTAAAAATGGTGCTGCATTGGTTTTGTGTTATGAATGGATGAGCTATTCTTTGTATCATAGTTTTTATGCTGCATCTAGGAGTAACCTATAACCCAGATCATAATGAGATTTCCTCTCATACCCTTGTGTAAGTGAGCTTGGCCCCACTTCCTCCCCAAGCCCTGGCAGCTTAGCTAGGTTGCAAGTGTAGGTGTGTTGTTCATTCCTGGTGGCTACTTTCCAGCCTCCCTGATCTACTTTTTTGTGCTCTGGTTATAGTAGTCATGTGAATAACTCAGATGCTCTGAAGGAGTTGACATATGTGAATTCATTGATGTCTTTGTTGTTTTCCAGACAACTGCCAGAGGTGGAGGAGGTTCAAGTGATAGAACCACAGTTACTTCTCCCATGGATGGCCCAATGGAAGATCCATCAATTACCCCTTCCCCCAGTTATATTGCATAAAGTTGCTAAAAACCAATATCAGGATTATTTCCTGTTATCTGTTAGAATTCAGTTAGGGTCTCATATGGTATCTGTCAAGGCTCTCTTGGATAATGGGGCAGCTGGGTATTTTATGCGCTTACAATTCACTCAGGATTTGAACCTAGATATGGATGCCAGCTCTCCAGTGTTGAGTAAATCATTGGCATTAGTAAGTTGCTATATGGTGAAATGGCCCATACAATTCTCATTGCATGCATTTGGGTTTTGTAACAAGTTTACCATGGTTTCAACCTGTAATTTCCATTATATTTGGGTTTTTCAGGATAGCAGCAAGTAAAGTTTAGACCAACCTGCTAGTCTGTATGCAAAAACTCCCAAACAGCAAGCCCAAATGGCAGAGGCACTACTTCTTGTATGATGTTAGATTGTTGGTGAGAGAATTCACCATCAAGAACCAATAAGCCATAATAGAAAATAGCAACCTGGCAATAAACCAGGCTGACATGGCCCCAGGGCCCATGGGGTTGGGTTCTGGGAAGAATGAGATCAAATGGGAGGTTTAAATTTTACCATTAAGATATATAATTTTAGAGTTAGAAAATTTTATTGAATTTAATTTTAGAAAATTAATTGTCAACTTTCAAAGTGTGTTACAACTGCTTAAATAGACGTTTGATTTAGGGAATAGATTAGAAAAAATTGGTATTGAGGTCCTCAAAGGATTTGCCTAACCTTGCAAACTTTATGTCATGGTTGGATGACATGTTAGTAGGCACTGATGCTAGGGATAAGGCTGGGTGACAGGAGGCCCAGAAGGTGAAACTTCAGGCTCTTCCTGACCTGAAACACACCTTAGATCAACGCTGGGTGCAAGCCAAGCAAGCCCAGGTTGATACTAATGGGGTGCAAAACGCCCAGCCTCTTGTTTCAGCTCAGGGCCTAAAATGAATGATTTATGTTTTGAATAATGATGGTTCAATTAGCTTGGTTGGAGAGCAAGGGTTCGAGTCCCACTCCAGCTATAAGATTTTGACTTCTGGTAAAATAAGGCTTCAATCAATTACTTGAGTGAAGGCACTTTTGGTGTATTTTACCAAAACGGATGGAAGCATCTGTTTATTGGAGCGTCAAGGCTTGGATGCATTTCCGCAGAACCCAAATTTCCCCAGTTCATTTTAAATAGGTTTTTGTGATCAACACTCCTTATTGATTGACTTTCCTAATAAACCCCCCCATTATTTTACGTTTTTCCAATGGTTCCTTGGGCAAACTTGGTGGTGGACATCTTTGGAGAGGTCTCCAACCATGTGGGCCACTACCTTATCTCGCAATTTACCAAAATCCCAAGGGCACCTGTGAGCCACCCAGGTCCCCTCCAGATTGAGGCACCCAAAGCCCCTGACATCAAGCCACACTTGATTATGGACGCCCCTCTGGGGTCCACTCAAGCTGTGTTGTTTCTTACTTACCTGGTATTTTATGTTGCTATTTATACACTTGCCTGGGGTACCTTTTTCACTGGCACCGCTTGAGGTGCTTGTCTTCCCATTCTTCTAATGGCTAGTTCCCTAGCAATGTGGGTTTGCATCCCACATCACCTTACTGGGAACAAGAGAGTTACAGATACTCTCTTGACACTTTAAGTGAGGGAAAAATGAATTAATTTAAACTGACTTCAAAATTGTTGGTGGCAGGTTGAGTTACATTCAGTTCAACCTCAGATGACCAAGTTGCCAATTTTCTTCAATTTGATGACTGGGTCAATGGCATCTTGCCCAGCATGCCAAAGGAACCTCCCATGGCTACCCCACATAGGGACAAACCCATAAGGTCAGGAATGGGTTCAGGATACCCTGCCAACCTGCACCCATTTGCTCCAGCATCTGTTTGCATTCAGAAATTATATTGAAATTTTATTAGAAATGATAATAAACAAGCGCTACAAAGGCTACAAAACTATTAGTTCCATGGCTTTAGCAAAGATTGACTTAAGTGCAATGAAGTTATTAGTTCTGTTGCTATGGATAATGCCAATTGAATATACCAAATCCTGTATAAAAATAGACCAAAATTAAACTACATGAGACAAGAATTGAGGTACTTTATTAATTAAAAACTGGAGATATTTATAGGGGAAAATTCCTATGGTTTTCACAAGGATTTCCTTGATTCACCTGAGGTAAGATCTTTTATACCAGAGGACCAATATTGTTGATTATCATTAATATTAAAAGATTTGTGATGATCATATCTAATAGAGCTCTAATTAGATACAATTGACCTTCTTAATGAGGCTTAGCCCCTTTAAAATGATTAGTCATTATAGATTGCTTGGCCATCTCAGATTGCTGAGTTTCTTTGGGTTGACTAGATTCACCCATTGTAGGAGGTTGATAACTCTGAAGAGTCTTACTTTGGTCAAATTGAGAATTGGAAATACTTGTTTTAGATTTTTCAATCTTATTAGACCAAGATATTGAATCTCAATCTAGACTACTTACAGTCATCTTAGTTGTATCTCCAAAAATTATTAGGCAGGAAGTTTTTGGTGCATACAGGGTAGGTTTTAAAGTGTGGGCTGCATTTCCCAATTGCCTGATGCCATCAAGTTTTCCAACAAGTCTATGCTTAGTACTTCATTATTTGCAATTGAATGCCCATTAGGCTTTGTTGCTGGGGATTTGGTGCTATCAGGATTTGATGCCAAAGGCTTGTTGCCCTAAATTTTGTTCAAAACTTTATTCCTAGATAATGCCAACTATCTGAAAGCTTGGAACAAATTCCCTTGATTCACCATAATAATTTAGCTGAAGTCAATACCAGGATGGGTAGCAGTGTCCTTAAAGGGTAAGCTGTTACATTTTGTTCATCCACCACATAGGCAAGGTTACCCTGGGAGATGAGGGAAATAGCATGCCTTAGTGGCCTTTTTTTGATGGAAATTGGAATGCCACCCAGTCCAAATGGAGAGGGAGCTCCCCCTAAACTTACATTACCCTTCCCTTTTGCCAAAGGGGGAGCGCCGCCACTTAGAAATTAAGTGAGGGAAACATTTTTGTGAGCCTTAGGCAACTTGATCACAATTAGAGTAGCAATCTTAGGGGGGTACGATGAGCATCTGGGTGATTGACATGGAAAGCCTTGACATGCTCCAAACAGTTATCACAATCTTGAGCACTGATATAGCTGTTCTCATAGGCCAGATAGCCTTTCTATGCAACAAGATATTGGACTGATATTTGAGACTTGAAGGAAGCCAAGATGCCCTCCACTTCAGCTTCTTCCAAACCCTCAATCACAATGGGCTCTGGATCTGAGGGGATTGCCCTTGAATGGGGACAACTGAGACACATGGAAAACTGGGTGCTGCTTTCAGTGGGGTGACAATCTTAAGCGGAAGGAGCCATTTCCTCAAGTCTTCTTCCACCAAGTGGGGACCAGAGCGTTTACTTGAAAATTTATGAAAGGGCACCTGAATCTGAAATTGGCGCATGTCAAGCATAACGTGCAGTCCTACTTTAATTTTGTGTGCTAAAAGATGATTTTATATTGCAAACCATTTGTAGCCACCTATGGCCTTAGTTAAATGCTCCCATACCAAGGACTGTGTGTCCCAAGTATGCCGAGCATGGTCAGTTGCAGCTGGGACCTCTGGACAAAGACATGAACCAACCAAGAATGAGGGATTATACCCCAAGGTGTCTTCATATGGGGAAAAGCCAGTGGACGCATGTGTTCCATTATTGTACACAAACTGGGTAAGGGCAGATTGTCCGCCCAGGTATCCTAAGTGGCTGAAGCATAGCACTTCAGGGACTTCTCCAAGATCTGATTGACTCATTCAGTTTGACCATATGAATGTGGATGGTACGCAGTGGAGCGGCAGGGTATAATATTCAAGGTTGCCAAGGGCTTGTTCCAAAACTGCGCTATAAATTGGGGCCCGCAGTCACTGACATTTTCTTGTGGGAGGCCAAACATTAAAAATACATGATGCACAAATAGGCGGTCAGTTTCTTCAGAGGTATTTGCAGAGGAACAAGGGATGAACATGGAGAATTTAGTGAAGCAGTCGCTGACCATAATGACTGCAATGAACCCCTTGGAGTTGGGTAACTCAACAATAAAGTCCATGGACATTGATGTCCATGGACCCTCTGCATGCTGCAAGGGGTAAGAAGACCATTCCTACCAGACTGGTCCAACTTGGCCAACTCACAAGTCACACAGTCAGCAATCCAGGCCGGAAAATCATTGGACAAGCCAGGCCAGTTAAAGTATGTTTTACTAAATCAATACATTTCTTATTCTCTAGATGCCCAACTGCCAAGGGATTGTGATGTGCCTGAATTACTTCAGCATGGAGGAGGGGAGGAACCCACAACTGCAACCTGAATTGAGTGATGCCCATGGACAGTGAATACAAGTAATGTTTGGACTTTGGGAGGGACAACTGCTCCAAAAGTTCCACCACTTCTGCACATGCTGTTTGCGCTGCTAATACCTATGAAAGCAAGGGCGCATCTGGAGCTAAGTCAGCTGCTGAAACTACAGAAGGTATGATGGCCATGATCTGGGTTGGGGGAGTGACTGTGATGAGATCTGCCTCATCTGAGTCAGCTGGATAATGTGTGGGATTGTGGCTGATAAATTTGGGAAGGACATTTAACGTTCCCTTCACAAACTCAAATTTGAAGTTAAAATTTCACAAATCCTGGTAGGTTCAGGCCTGCTGGTGTGCCAACTTCTGTGGTTTGGATATATAAAGAAGAGCTTGGTGGTCCATTTGCACAGTCAACTCATGATGAGCGCCCTGCAAGAGATGCCACCAGTGGGTCAAGGCCCATGCCACAGCTGCCAGCTCCTTATTGTAGATGGCCCAGGATTGCTTATTGGAAGGAGATTTGCAGAAAAAATAAGCAAGTGGGTGTTTTAACCCTCGTGCTCTTGGAGCAAAGCTGCCCCTACTGTGGGGGAGACTCATAACATGCTACAATATATGGCTTAGAAGGATTTGCTTGTTTAAGGATAGGGGGTGACAAAAACACTTTTTGATCAGATCAAATTCCTGCTGGCACTCAGTTGTCCAACAAAAAGGGACATTCTTGCACATGAGTGGGTGGAGAGGAGCAGCTAACTGGTGCAAGGTTGGAGAGAATTTCTTGAGG
>JAKSZP010010037.1:0-26785 GCA_022478985.1 Massospora cicadina | reverse complement strand
CTCATTGGGAAGAGTAGATTGTCCCAATTTGGTGCTTAGTGAACCAGAATGTGCGGCTAATCCAACCTTACATCCGAGGGTTTGGGGGCCAGGTGATTGTTGGGCCTCACTGTATTGGGGAGTCCCATCCAGATTGGAATTAACTCCAGTCAATTGGGAGGAGGGCGATGTTTCATCACCATCCCAATCTATTTGGGTAAATTCAGCCCGAGTATTTGCTGTGATTTCATGGGCAAAACTCATTAGCTGATTGGTGAATTGGTTGTTTTCAGCATATTGCGATAAAGTGCCGACTTGAGAAGTGCCAATTACGGAGTTTAAAATGGGACGGGAGATTGGAACTGGTGTGAAGTTCCAAAATCCGAACCATTTGAATCCTCATTGGGAAGAGTAGATTGTCCCAATTTGGTGCTTAGTGAACCAGAATGTGCGGCTAATCCAACCTTACATCCGAGGGTTTGGGGGCCAGGTGATTGTTGGGCCTCACTGTATTGGGGAGTCCCATCCAGATTGGAATTAACTCCAGCCAATTGGGAGGAGGGCGATGTTTCATCACCATCCCAATCTATTTGGGTAAATTCAGCCCGAGTATTTGCTGTGATTTCATGGGCAAAACTCATTAGCTGATTGGTGAATTGGTTGTTTTCAGCATATTGCGATAAAGTGCCGACTTGAGAAGTGCCAATTACGGAGTTTAAATGGGGCGGGTGAGATTGGAACTGGTGTGAAGTTCCAAAATCCGAACCATTTGAATCCTCATTGGGAAGAGTAGATTGTCCCAATTTGGTGCTTAGTGAACCAGAATGTGCGGCTAATCTAACTTTACATCTGAGGATTTGGGGGCCAGGTAGCTGGGTATCGCCCCTCATGGAGGGAGCCAGAAACACGGCGTCAGCAATAATAGATGGGGCTGAATTAGCTGACACAATGGGGGAGGTGAATGCCTGGATGGGTTGAGTTGCATTCAACTGAGCAGACGCCATTAAAACAGCGTGAGTGATGGCCTCCTTGGTTGGAGGGGCCCAGCGGGTTGGTGGGAGGCAGCGCACACAGAGCTGTTAGGCGTGCAGGTTGCAGAAGTGCGATCAGTGTGAACTGGCGCTAGTTGGAGTAGCTCCAGGTTAGGGGTGGTGCCTGCTTTCATGGCTGCTGCTTGAGAGCGGGTGATTCTGGTTGACCCTGAGGTGGGTAACCGAGGGTTGCTTCATTTGGGGTGGTGTTGGCTCGTTTGGCATAGCCTGCGGGTTCTTTTGCGGGGTTTCCCGCCATATTTGCTAATAGTTTTCATAAATCTCTTTAGTGGAGCTAAATTTCAGGCTGAATTGATTTTCGAAAAGTGATGCTTAGCAGAAAGAGATAGTAGCTTTGGTACTAACGGCTAGTTTCCTTGCGTTGGCTCTGTGCACCATGCACCACCACGCTGGAAACAGGAAAGTTATAGTTACTCTCCTTACACTAATCAACCAACCACTTAATTTTATGTGCACAAACTTTTTCCGTGTGGGATTTTTCTAAAGTGTAAATGGTGGGCGCTGTCTGTGGGCTTTGGCTGTGGTCAGCTGCACTGCTGTTCCACTTTTTACTGAAGGTTGGAGCATCTCAGCGTTATTTTGGCTGCCTCCAATTGGAAAGTACCCATCCTTTGTGCTTGTACCTGGTGGTGATGGATGCTTCTGGGTCCAAAAGTTGTGATTCCCCAACTTTACCACCGAAACTCACAAATTCAATTTGAACAAATGGGGTTTACTTTGGCAGTGGGTTTCTGATGATGCAGGCAGAATCAGCGCAGATGGGCCTGGGGGTGTTGGCCTTGGATAACTTCAGGAATTCTATTTTGTTAGGGGAATAGGGTCATTTGCATCTAAAAATGCGTTTTATAACGAAAACCTTATCTATACCTCTGAACCGTTTATTAGCTCATATGGCCTGAATGAGGACTCTATTCCTGTATATCAGATTACCCCTGAGAACCCTCGTTTGACCCCTACCATGATCTGAGGCACTCAGGAAGTGGATAAAGAACTCGTTTCAAATAAGATAAAGTATATGTACCTGCAGAAGGTGAGGTGGGATATGTGGCCTCATAGTAAGAGTGGCCAACTATCCTTCCCCCTTGTATGATTCCAAACATACCCTATAATCATACTTGAGCCAGAGGAGGAATTTTCTGGTAATTTACTGGCTTTTTCTGCTTTAAATAAATACCATTTGGGGTGTTTTCTACTGACTGCTATCCTTTCCTCCCCTTTAGGGAAATTCAGCACCACTATTCTGGTGGATACTGGCGCCACTGAAAACTTTATGGACCAGAGCCTAGCCAACTACCTTGGGCTAAGTTACTTGCCAGGTGGTATGGTTAGGGGAGGGGCGTCCCAAGGTATTCCCACTCTGAAGGTCGTTGGGACAGTGGACTATCAGGTTGGCAAGTACCATTTGTCCAATCACTTCCAAGATATCAAAAACCTCTTATACCCTATCATTTTGGGTGTGGAGTGGTGGCGGAAGTTTGACGTTAGAACCAACTTGAAAGAGAATACCCTATCCCTAACATTAAAGAATGGTCGCACAAAAGTTGTTCCTTTGTCTGAGGCTGACGCTCAGGGAGACTTGCCCCACGTTCACACTCTTAGCCTTGCCTCTATGCTGAAGTCCACCGTGGTGGTTCCCCTACCTTCTTGTTTGGAGGGTTCTGAATCTTCCTTTGTTGCAGCATCAGCTGACGCACTACCTGATCATTCTTAGTAAGACTGTGACTTTAAACTCACTGTGAATCTGGTGCGTATTTCTTCCCCCATTTACCCATTGATTGTCCGGGAGGAAGAGGTTTTATATGTGTGGGTGAAAGAGTAGTTAGCCAAAGGTAAATTTTTCAGTGTACCTCCCCTGTATGCTCCCCACTTCTCTTTGTTGAGAAGGCTGATGGTACTCTACGCCCATTTTCTAGAATATGTAAACCTCAATAACTTCACTGTACCAGAACTACCTCCCATCTCTTTGGATTCTCAGATTGCGCGCTATGTGGAGAAGGCTAAGGTCTTTTCCAAGCTAGATTGCCTCAATGCGTTCATTCAGATTTGGATTAAAAAGGGACAAGAGTGGTTAACCGCATTCCATACCAGAAAAGGGATTATCAGTTTTAGGACATGCCTTTTGGGCTTAAGAATGCCTCTGCTATCTCTCAACGCTGCATTGATGCAGCATTGGGAGACTTGTTAGGGGTATGCGCGGTGGCCTACATGGGATGATATCCTGGTCTTTTCCCCTGATCATGAGTTCCATGTGGTACACCTTCGGCAAGTAGAGGAGAGGCTAAGGGCAGCCCGCCTTACGCTGAAGATCAGTAAGTGTAAAAATATTCAAGTCCCAGGTCACTTTTTTGGGCAACGTCATGTTTGACCAAGGACACATGATTACTCCAGACAAGGAGAAGGCTATTTGTGAGTGGCCCACCTCCACCTTAGTCAAGGAATTGAGGAGTTTTTGGGGATTTGTACATTACTCAAGAAGTTCACGCCCAATCTTTCTGAGGTGACAGCACCCTTATATAAGGCTAGCGTTGCAAAGGTGCTTCAGTGATCCCCTGTTTTGGAGGATGCTTTCCAAGCAGTGAGGTGCACCCTGTTGTCCACATCAGTCCTTCGCCATATTGACCTCAATAAAGAGTTCATTGTGTCTACTGATGCTTCCAACTTCGCCATAGCGGCTGCCTTGTTACAAGTAGGTGAAGATGGGATAGAGCATCCAGTGGGATATTTTTTCTAGGAAAATGTCTTTGCCTGAGTTAAATTACGCCGTTTACAACTAAGCATTACTAGCAGTGGTGGAGGCGCTGACTTATTGGCTTCACCACTTGCATGGCTCCTCCCAACCTTTCTGGGTATGTACAGATCACCGTTCCTTGCTGTACTACCACACCCCTCATGTCCTACCCCACAGCAGACCCGTTGGCATGAGACCCTTGCCCAATTTTCCTTTTCTTACGAGTTCACCAAGGGCAAGGATAATGGTTTGGCGGATGCTTTAAGCCGCAACCCTGCTTTAGCTCCTGATCCAAAGGAGGTAGAGGTTCATAACACCCAGTTGATGATTCCGCTGGGTAAGATTTTATCTCAGCTTCCCGCTCCCATGGCCAACATGCCAGCACTCACATCTCTGGAAAATGCGGAGGAATACAGTATGTTTAGAAAGGTAGTCCTTTCTCAGCCGCTATCAGCTGAATATACTATGGTACTTGCTAAGAGTGCTTTGAATTGGGAAGACTTATCCAGGGACTATCACATAAAGTATGAGATGGTGTGGTTTCAGAGGCGCCTCTGGATTCCTTCTGGACCACTGCGCCTGGAAATCATCTGGTACCATCACAATGGAATTACCATCGGTCATCCTGGGAAATCAAAGACCTTAGAGTTAATACAATGCACCTATAATTGGAAGGGCTTGCCTGCTCAGGTGGGGCGGTATTGTAAAGAGTGCCTGGTCTGCAATCAAATGAAACCCAATCGTCAACCTTTAGTGGGGTTGTTGGTACCAGTCCAAAAACTGAAGGTCCCTGGACTTCCCTATTGGTGGATTTCATTGTGGAGTTACCTGCCTCTGATGGTTATGATGCCATCATGATGGTGGTGGACCTTTTTACGAAGTTTGCCCATAATATTCCTTGCAGAACTACAATAACCGCTGCTGAGATGACCAGGCTCTTCGTCACTCATGTGTTTGCACTCCCTGGGGTTCCCCAAGAAATTATCAGTGACTGGGGACCCCAGTTTACCTCCATCTTTTGGGAAGAGTTGTATAAGACTCTTCAGATTCTTCCCTGCCATTCAACTGCCTATCACCCCAATCAGATGGGAAGGCTGAACGAGTGAACCAGTGCTTGAGACACTTTCTGCGGTGTTACACCGCTGCGGATCATTCAGATTGGGTTTCTCACTTTCCTATGGCCCAATTTAGTTACATCAACACTTTGCTTTCTTCGATTGGCTGTTCCCCTTTTTTCGCCAACCATGGCTTTAACCCCGCCTTTAACATGGAGCCCAGATGTGGATCTAAGGTTGAAGCGGTGGGGGACTTTGCCAAGACTATCAAGAAGGTCCACCAGGGGGTTTCTACAAGTTTGAAGGCGGCAATGAAAGTGTATAAGGAGAACGCTGATGGTAAGCGCAGAGTGAGTCCAGCATACAAGGAAGGGGATCTCGTGATGCTTGATGCTCATAACATCTTTATAAAGCAGACATGCAAAGAAGCTAGAACAAAGAGGATTGGCCGTTACCGCGTTGTTAGAAAGGTGGGCCATGCCTCATACCAGCTAGATCTTCCCTCTCCATTTCATCTCTTCTCTGTCTTTCATGAGAGCATATTGACTTTGCTCAAGGGCCCCCAACCAGAGACTCCTGAGGCCTATCTCATGGATGGGGCGCCAGAGTGGGAAGTGGAGGAAATAGTAACCTCCCGCCGTGTTAAAAGAAGACTTGAAAACCTTGTATCTTGGAAGGGTTTTGACGCTGCAGAGAACAGTTGGGTCCCAGCGCGTGACTGTGTGCATGTCCAAGATCTGATTGAAGCCTTCCATAAGCGTTTCCCTCAGGCCACCGGCTCTCAACCCAAACCGACTGTTGCTGCAATAAAGTTGGCCCCAGCCCACAAGAACTTTTTCTTAGCGCAAGCCCCTGAAGGGGGTTGAGTCCCATCAGGAGGAGAGGGTAAGGTCATGGTTAAATGACATGATAGTGGGCACCAACCCCAAGGATAAGGCTGGGCGACAGGAGGCCCAGAAGGTGAAGCTTCAGGACCTCTCTGACCTCAAGCACACAGTAGACCAACGCTGGGTACAAGCCAAATATGGTTAGGTTGGTACTAGTGAGGTGCCTAACGCCCAGCCCCTTGCGTCAGCCCAGGCGTTAAAATGTAAGGATATTCAATTAATGCGAATGGTTTGATTTGGTTGATTGAGGAATGTGATTTTGAAACTTGTTCCATTTATGAAATTACGCGTTTGGGTAGAGTAAAACTTCAATCAATTACTTGAGTGAAGTCAGTTTCAGCGTATTCTACCAACTCAGATGGATGTGTTTGCCTATTGGTGAACCGGTGCTTGGGACCACTTTGGCAGACCCCAAATTACCCTGACACAAATTAAAATTGATTTTCATGACCAACATTCCTTGTTGGTCAACTTCCACAATAAACTTTCCCGTTTGTCCCATTTTTTATTGAAATGTTGTCTTGGACAATCCTGTGCACAGACCTCTTCGAGGAGGTCTCATGCCACATTAACTATTCTATTTCAAATATGATGAGATTATCCCCTAGTGCACCGTTGGTTCGCCCAGGTACCCTCCAACCTGAACGTTTACCCCTTCTCTCCTTGTACACCGCATCACTTTGGGTTGGTTATTTATCACACTACTTTGCTTTAGTTATTATTGCTTCAGCACCCTCTGCTGGGCTCTAGTAGCTTTGGTACTAGCGGCTAGTTTCCTTGCGTTGGTCTGTGCACCGTTCACCACCACGCTGGAAACAGGAGTGTTATAGACACTCTCCTTACAGCATGGTCTTGAAGTATCATCTGGCTTTTGGGAAAGACCACAGGAGAGGACACAGGAGAGGTTTTTATGACCATCCACCTCTTTGTCACCATGTCATCAATCCACGTCTTCAAAGCCTGGTCTTCTGCAGTCATGTAGGGATATAGGGGACAGTTAATTTTAATCAGGCCACTGTTAACTAGAAATTCAGATCAAACTATGAGTGATTGGGAAGCGTATTGGCCTCTTTCACGTCAAAAACTGAATTTAAAGAATTGAGGCTAAGCGTCAAAGTAAGAAGCTCAGGCACAATATCTGTGGAGGAGTATTCTATGGTAGCCGCTAGTGCACTGTGTGTTGCCAGGGTGGGAAGAAGGAAAATTTCACCCAAGTGAGCTTGTAGGAGAATTCTAGAATATTTTGCTCTAAGTCAACACTCACTGAATGGTGGCGCCAACATCCTACCCTAAAAATCACTGGTTAAACCAACTATGGTTTTGCCATGAATTGTGCCATAAATTTATATATGTGGGCCACAAAGTTCAAGGGTTTACATAGAGGGAGTGTAACCATAGGAACCTGTGACGCACTCAAAACAGGCGAACCTGAAGTGACTGCAAGATCCAAAGCCTGCACTACTTAAGTTCAATGTAATTCCTTAAGGCACCAGTATCAACTAAGGCAGTTACCATTACCATCTGGTGCCCTACATGAATTTGAATGTGAAACAAGAGGTAAGCACGAGCCACATTAGCCAACACATCAAGGGAGCAAAGAATTATTTCAGATGGGGTAATCCTGGTGGGGTTGCAAACCCTGACACTCCCGTTGGTGAATTGAGTGGGTACAGCAGCATCCTGAGCATAAAACAAAGATGCAGACGTAGGATCTTCAGGGTCAGATAGGGGGTGCATTTTGAAAGATCTTAATAAATGGTTTAGTGTGATACTTCTCTTTACCTGCTTGACAGCTGCAATGTGGTTGGTAGTGAGAGCTGGGGCTTTCAGTTCTATGCTGATTGCAATCTACATCAACTGATCATTTAATATCCTGGTTTTGGAAAGATACTGCAGTGTGGGACTGGTCCAAATGAACCATTATAGCCCTTCAGACCCCTGTGGGGGGCTAGCGCCAGCCTTAGTGTGATAACCTAGGCCCATGTTGTGAGGAGGTAACTTCATATTCTTGTACTCTACCACACTTTGTGCTGTTAAAGGGGCAATGGGTGCAATAATCAAGAGCACGGGGTTCACTCCCCCCAGAAACCTTTACCATTCTATCACTTGTTGCTCCCCTGTTGCAAAAAAACCAACACCTAGCTGTGGCCTAATGTGAGCAACCTAGGGGGCCAAAAACTCTGGGTGTTAAGAGTGAGATGAGAGCAAAGAAGCGGTTGTGTGCTGTGCTGCACAAGCTAATAGGACCTGCTTTATGAATGTAACAAAAGTATTCCATGGACAATAGCTAAGGAGAACACTTAAAAAGGAAAATGAACTTAGGCTGGTAGCAGAGTCATTCAAAGTCAAGATCTTTTGAACCAACAACTGCACAATTATATTTTTGGTTTGGGTTATGTTGTTAGGAACCCAGCGTGCTATGGAAAGACCTGGCTTTTGATGTGGGTACGCCAAGACCCACAGGGCTAGCTAAGATCCACAAGGCACCGCTGGTTTCAATGAGTTCTGGTGGGTGCATTGGAAAAGGTTTTGGACAAGCTCCAACCCAGTGCACTGGTGCCCAATCTTTGTGATTATTTATTAAAATGACCCCTGGAAAGTTTTTCAAACAATGATTTTAGTAAGCTAAAATGACAGTAATGATAAGAAAATAATCCAACACCCTACTATTAGCAGGGTGATAGGTCATATGGTGGAAAGAGGGGAAACAGCTACTAAACTGAATTGCAATAGGAGATCAGTTCCATTTTTTATTTGTTAATTAATGGACTCAACTCCTGGTTTTTCCTCAACAGTAACAACTGAAGCTTCCAAGCTATTCTCATAACAATTTCCTGGTTTCCAAATACAAATTAATTTGTTTTAATTTTGGAATGGGGTGTTGGGTTTGATCCCTGTTTTCAGCCATTTCATTTTGCCCTTTTGCTCAAATTTTATCCTTTAGCAAGTTTTCCCCTTTCAAATTGACTTCTTGTTGAACTACCAGTTGAGGATAGGGAATAGGGATTGTGGTGGGGGGCTTCAGAATTCTCATAAATTCTTCACAAAGCTGCTTATTTTTTCCAAATAAAACTTTGCAGATTTTGAAACTAGAATAGTTTGTGTCAGGGGCAAGGGTGAAAGAGCATGTGGCAAACAGGGCGGGCCAGCAGTTACCCATCTCTCATCTAGGGTATGCCCTAGGTCAAAGATCTGGGTGAGAGGGAGGGCCTTGGGATTTAAACTTTTTTAATTCTAAAGGGATTCACACCCCTGTCCAGCTTAATGACTGGCCCCTGAGGCCTTACAGTTGGATTATTGACACAATATTTTCAGTCATTATATTTGATATGCAATCTCAACTCTTTCCTAAATCTTTGTTAACATACAAACCATACTTATAATTATAGCAAGATAAAACTTACTTATTTGATCAAAAAAGGAACATCTAAAACAAAAATTAAAATTATTATTTTTATCATAATTTTCATTAGATTTTCACTTCTGATTAATTTTACTTTCTATGCTTGTTTTGAGTATATCCCTAGGCTAGCATACCTCAAAAATATAACGTTTCTAAGGTCCCTCAAAATATTTCAATACTCAAAAACCAATTTTAATCTGACATGTAAATGTAAATATTTAAGCAAACATCATTGATATTATATATAGAAAATATGATTTAAGTAAGTTAGATAACACTAGTCTACAAAAATAAAAGGTATTTTTTTACAAAAATACTCAATCTTAACCAAATTTAATCAAGGAGCAGGAATATAACACCAGAAAAATTTTCTTACCTCTTTGTTTAGAAAATTTTTATGTATATAATTATGTATTTTTAAACGCTTCACTTCAGACTCAAACCTACATAATTATTCATTAGAACAGTTCTATTTTTTGCTTTTTGTTTTTAGTCTACATCTAAAATATCTCTTAAGGCGTTTCACAATTGTCCTCAAATATAGATGAGCTCCACTTGCCATAGTACCTTTTCCCATTGCTGAAATATCTTGATGGAAGCACTCTTCATGTTCATCATGCAAAGCGCCATGATTACTTGAAAAGAAATTGAGATGAAGGTACAGAAAGTGGATTTTCAGCAACATACTACAAATTAACACTTGGTATGTCCTCAGAAGTTCATTAACAGCTAGATTATAATTTTCAGCTCTTTAATTTCACAAAAAGTTGTAAACAACAATTTTGAAGGCTTTCTAAGCTCCTTTCTCTTTCATTCCCATATATTACAGTAAATTTGTGATGCTAAGGCTTTTCCTTACCCATTTACAGTCAAAGTAATGATAGTATGCTGTCTTTATTAGTGGAGTCATTTTACATTATTGAGATACAAATATCACTTCACTGCACACAGCAAAAATTACTCACATTACTAACACATCTACAAGGCATATTCATTTCAAATTTTTCTGAAATATAACCAAATAACAAATCAGGTTAAAAAATGTAGGTTATGAATATGTAGTTTGTACCCATGAATTTAAATAAAGGTTTGTGCTTGTTATGTGCATTTCATGTTTACATCTGAAAATTGAATATACTTAGAACTTCAAATACAGCAATTCATTGAGAAATAGGAGCAAATGGTGTCAGGATTTTAACCAGATGAATCCTTCTGATAGTATCTGAATTAGGGGTTTTGGTTAGTTGGGCATACTTGACAGCTAATTGCCTAGTTTGATACTATTTAATGTTATATTATGTTCAAGCTTAGGTTTGATGGAAGCTGCGTTCGCCGTAAAAATGCCATCCAAAGATTGTTGTGGAAGTTTCCAGAAGAAAGCTGATAAATCCATTATGACTCATCTGAAATGGTTATGTCATCTAATTCAAAGCACCAGCAACTCATGCCAAGGATGCTCAAATTCCTATTTATTTACAAGTTTATATATGATCAACCAGTGACTTATGCTGAGAATGGATTTACCTAATATTAATTTGGTAATCAGATAAATAAATCTTTTAGGGAATCACTATGAAGTATGAATGAATCGTTTATAATCTGATAGAGGTTTAGAATCAAGAGGCCAATGGGTTTTCTGGCAGATGATTGGCCAGAGAGCACTTGGGCACAGTAGCCCTGAAAGTGGTTTAAATAGTCATTCATTTCCTCTAAATAAACATCTCTCGTTTGCCACCTTTCCTGTTTGTTTGAAGTAGCTTGGTGCAACTAGAGTGGGAAAGGTGGTATAGGAGATCCCCAATAGGTGTGGGTGATCATACCTGGAGTGGCCAGTGCTGCCAGCTCCCATACCTCCTCTCTATGAGGAACCAGTAGGAACCTGGCCAGCTGGCTACCAGCGGATGAGCTGACAAGCCACCAACCCTAGCGGGGTGCAGCGCGGGAGGTGCCATAGCTGCCCAAGAAGGGGGATGGACTTGCCAGGGCATGCCCAGATGGGTTGATGAAGGGTTGCAAGGGTGGGGCAGTGCAGAAGTGCCTGAGCCACCCAGGAAGGGGACAGGACTTGCCGGGGCACACACTGAGGATGCCTGGGGCTAAAGGTGAAGCTGTTGGTAGTTGGTAGGTTGGATACAGGACTTATAGTTGTTGGCATGCCAATGAAGATGAAACAGCAAAGGGCCACCAGTCTTTATACTGGTTGGCCTGGCAAACTAGTGGAGCCCAAGGTCAATTTTGTGATATTGGTGCTCACTGCAGGGGGTTCTGCTAGTGGGCTGCTTGAGTAGTTAGAGGTTTTGGTTATGAAGTGGCTTTTGCCACTGGTTAAGACCAGCGCTCCTTTGTGAGGGCACTAGGAGGCCTTGACCCACCATCGGGGTGGGTTGCAAAAAAGGATATCATCTGATTAAGGGGAGAGCAATATCAGGATTTTAACCAGATAAATCCTTCTGGTAGTATCCAAATTAGGGGTTTCAGTTAGTTGGGTGTACTTGCCAGCTAATTGCCTAGTTTGTTACTATTTAATATTATATGTTTGTTTGAGTTTAGGTTTGATGGAAGCTGTGTTTTCCACTAAAATGCCATCCAAAGATCATTGTGGGAGTTTCCAGTGGAAAGCTGATGAATCTATTATGACTCATCCAAAATAGTTTTATCATCTAATTTGGAGCATCGGTGACTCAAGTTGAGGATACTTGAATTCCTATTTATTTACAAGTTTATATATGATCGACCAGCGACTTATGCTGAGGATGGATTGACCTAATATTAATTTGTTGATCAGATGAACAGATCTAAGAGGGAATTACTATGAAGTATAAATGAATAGTTTATAATCTGATAGAGGTTTGGAATCAAGAGGCTGATGGATTTTCAAGTAGATGATTGGCCAAAGAGCACTTGAGTGCAGTAGCCCTGAAAGTAGTATAAATAGTTATTCATTCCCTCTAAATAAATATCTCTCATTTGCCATCTTTCCTGTTTGTTTGAAGTAGCTTGGTGCAACTAGAGTGGGAAAGGTGGTATAGGAGATCCCCAATAGGTGTGGGTGATCATGTCTGGAGTGGCTGGTGCTGCCAGCTCCCATACCTCCTCTCTATGAGGAACCAGTAGGAACCTGGCCAGCTGGCTACCAGCGGATGAGCTGACAAGCCACCAACCCTAGCGGGGTGCAGCGCGGGAGGTGCCATAGCTGCCCAAGAAGGGGGATGAACTCACCAGGGCATGCCCAGATGGATTGGTGAAGAGTCATGAGGGTGGGGCAGTGCAGAAGTGCCTGAGCCACCCAGGAAGGGGGCAGGACTTGCCGGGGCACATGCTGAGGATGCCTGGGGCTAAAGGTGAAGCTGTTGGTAGTTAGTTGGTAGGTTGGATACAGGACTTATAGTGGTTGGTACGCCAATGAAGGCAAAACAGCAAAGGGCCACCAGTCTTCATACTGGTTGGCCTGGCACACTAGCAGAGCCCAAGGTCAATTTCGTGACAAATGGGTTTCCCTAAGAACAAATGACGCCTATAAAAATAGCTTCTCTAGGAACAAAATATAGTTTACTCAATTTTGCCAACCTGTATTCGCAACAGGATTAAAATTACCAGCTTTATAATGTTTCCCTCTGGCATAAAAATTCACAAAACAATAACCTGTGTTTCAAGAGAATGAGAGCCAACTATACATTTTAAACATCATATTCATTTATTTCACATCAAAATGGATATCAGTTAACTATATTTGACTCGGAAAGATTTTTGTGTAGACCAATGTAATTGCCTTCACGTTATAACTGTATGATTTAAGGCGCGACTAGTATATCTCGGAGTAACTAAAAGCAAATGTAGATTTTACGTTCAAAAGAATTGCTCAACTCAATAATCATTAATATCTATATTTATAACCCTTCAAAGTTCTAACATCTTACTTCTAGATGTTAGCTTTTATAGTTTCTTTTGTGTCAATATTACTGCCAAATAATCATTTTTGGAACTTACGATAAAGAATTATTTAATTTAGATTGCTAAAGGTTATAATAACCCAAACAGCAAAGCTCACAATGTTGGCCGATGGAACTGAATAAGCGCAAATTGTCCAGATACTCTCCACTCCTTATCTGTCATGTCAAGGGCGGATACACGAGCCAAACCACCCTCGAGACCTACAACAGGGTCAGACTTGGCGGTTCGGAGGGCCAAAATGGATGGAAAAGGTGGGATGGCATTTTGAGTTGAACTCAAGCGGGCAAGCGGACCAATAGCAAGAGAAAAACTCGTCTCAACCGGCCAATCGCAATCATAAACGAGCTTGCGATAGTTCAGATCCCCCTTAAATATGATTAGTGACGATTTCAAAAGATCATTGTAGAGGTCTGAAGCGACGTCGGCCAAGTGCCAGTAAGGATAAGGCGTGGTCCAAAAGGGGTGGCTACTAAACACAAACTTTGGGCTTCCTCCTTCCAAGTATTTTTTCCATCTTCCGCCAAATTTTCGTGATGTCAGGGTGAGGGTGAGTTGAGCACGCATCAATGACCCAATCAAAATCATGTCGCGTCGTGTCCGAAACGAACCAAGGCATAGCTTTCCCATGAAAATGGACGGAAGCGGCATGATTGTGCTGAAGCAGCCAATCTGCCAATAGCAAATCTGTAAATAACTCAAAGCCTAGCCGTATAAGTATGAACTTCCAGACTCTATACCTGAGTTATCGAGGACAATATCAATACGTTGGCCCTGGACAGATTGGAGGTAATCCCAAACTTTGGTGGTGTCATCTGCGAGAATATTGCCATTGTTGGATGCTAAAGCCTCAGCTGACAAATCTGATAATTGGTGCATGTTCTTTTGTGCTGAAATCTCATTAAGCAATGATAGGTCGGCTCGATTTCCCCATAGGGCTAGCTGGAGCATTTCAAAGAATAGTGCAGCATCCACGCTACTTGAGCTCATTAGAGGCCCTAGGCGGGTTGCGAGCTCTACGGATCCCGAAAGGGTAGATTTGAAGCTGGTCTCTTTTTGACGACGGAAGGGATCATACCCCTTCCAATCGCTCTGGCTTTGAATAATTCCATGGACCTGGCGGTATACTAAGCATTCCGAAAATAGCCAGGGGAGAGTTTCGTAGGTGTAATCTATTTCAGCATCAAGCTCCTGTTGAGCTTTACGCCAAAGATGTATGTCTTCAATATCATCATCCAAAATCTTAGCAGGTTTATTTCTCTGCAAATTATGTCGAAGCTGAGAAAGCTCATGCACGATCGCTTTCCCCTGATCGATTTTTTTCTGCTGAGTAGCTTCCAAAGAGCAAATAGACATATGGACATCATCGATGACATTTGCCAGAATTGTCGGGAGGCGTTCTCTAATTGTCTTTTGCGCAAAGCTCTTTGATTCCGAACCGCGCAGGGCGCGGGATGGTGGAGCGTCCAAGTTGTACCCAATGAAGCTATCCATGCTCTTTTTGAAATAAGATTCAGATTTACAAAAAACGTAATGCTGATAAATAGGGATATGAAAAAAACTTGGGGCACTTTTAACTTTTGAACAAAGGTTTCGTTCCACGTAATTTAAGATTGAGGTCAAACGTATTATTAAAAGTTATAAACTTACCAACTATAACATAAATCTATAAACTCTCCTAAATAACCGCCTTTAAAGTAATAATTAAAAAATCAGCATTCAATAGCTAACTTTTATTAATTTTATAACCTTTTCAAATTGCAAAATATAAATTTTTTTCATCTAACTCAGATTTTTAATTTTTATTCAAGAGGCCACAACCTGATCTAACACAATTATTTCATTACCTATGCAAAAATATGCAGCCTAACAAGATCTGTCAAATTGATTATTTGATGTAATGAAATAAGCGTATGAATTACGTATGTTTAAAATTATAACTACCAACTACATATAATAAAAGCGTTCACAATATTCTAACCTCGGACTGCTTTGAATAATTATGATATCTAGTACCTAGCAAAAATCCTTTTATAGCCTTTATGTAAGCAAGCCCTCGCTTCAAAATCGAAATTTGAGGCTTTATCAAGCCAACAGCAAAAGGTTTAAGGTATACTAGGTGACCCATGCGAATACTTCGCATCACTTCTGGTAATAGGATTTCCTTATACGACTATCCTATGGATAGTACTTAATCAATAAAAATAGATTATTGCAAATAACGAATGATGCAAACTGGTATTAACATAACAAAAATAAAATATAATTTTTAAATAAAGAACTAATTTGAAGTTGTGAAAAAATATTAGTAAAAAATTAGTAAATATACAAATAGTGTGATGTATATTTCGAAATAAAATTTTTTTCTAATTCAAATGAAAATATTTTTCACATTATTTGTATATTTACTAATTTTTTAACAAAAAACTTACTATTTTTATAAGGAAATTTACTTTTTTTCAGAAATTATGACAACAAACGCTTGCTACCTCAATATTATTGAGGTTAGAATAGTGCTCCACTGCTTTTGCAAATGTTGTATTACTTGTTTTAATTTGATTGACACGTTGTTTATACATTTATACGTTGTTTGGTTTGTACGTTATTTATACGTTTATTCTATTCTATTCAGAGACTTCGGCACCACCATGACACTTTATACATGTAATTTTAAATAAAATTTTTAAAATATAAGTTTTAAAATATAATTTTTTAATGAAAACATTAATTTTAAGATATTTACTTATTTTTTGTCATTAGAGGTAAAAATAATCTTCAAAATGGCGTATCAAACATTAATTTTGATACAGAATTAAGGGAGATATTTCACACCGACAAAAAACACCTTTGAGAAATAATATATAGAGATTATCGAGAACAATCTCCAATAATTTATTTACTTTGACTACATGGGACGAAGCGATGCTGAATGTTGAAACTGTAAATTAAAAAATAAAAGCTTTTATCTGCCTCTTCGCCCACATTACCTTGTTCTTTTATTAGGTATCAGTTTTTAGACTATCCTTTCTCAGATCATCTTTGTTTTGTGTTTTTTGTAGCTTTATTTCAAATTAATGTTTTAACTGCATAGTATTAATTTCTTGTTTATTAAATGGGTTGCTAGATTGAAATTTTTATAATTCTTTTACAACGAGAGTTGAACAAAATATATCTCTGTGTTCATAAAAAGTATATAGTAATTTTATACTAAGGAGAAATGTAATGTAGAATTATAAAATTTATATAGATTGTCAAGAAACTCAGTAAAATACTTTTTATAACCTATTAAGAGTTGCTTTTAAATGATACTATAGATTAGTTAAATGTCTAGATTAACAATTAGAGGCACTCTTGAAATAGTAATTGCTTACTTTATTTGAGGTAGGAAAACCATTTGACCACACTACCAAAAAGAAAAAATAGAATAAAATTAAATTAAATAAAATTAGCAAATTGTGGAGCCCTGACATCTCATGATAGAAGTCTAACTGGCTCCACCATATTGTTCAGGATAGTTGGTGTTTGACTAGCTACTAATTCCAATCAGGCTTGGGTGGATGTCCAGATTGTACAGGTTTGAAAATATGGATCCAACGTTAGAAACCAACTGGATTTCCAAAATTGGATGGTTTGACACCAATTTGGTGTCATAGATATGAAGAACCAATATTGGAAATGATGGGAAAGGTGGCATTCAATTGTGCAAGTGCTTCAGCCTAGGTGGTGGACGCCTTATTAATAGCCTCCAGAAGTATAGTGTAGATTGACCTCAATACCATGGCAGTTAACTACGCTCTGAAAACTTCAGGGATTTAGGATATCACTTTTATCAAATAGGTTGCAGGTGAGAAAAAATAGGGTTTGATTGGGTATTTTGAGTAACCAAGTGGTCTCTACCCATATTACCTTAGATGTGTGAAACTTTCCATTTGATAGGCTAGTAAATTGTAGTCCATGCACACATAAAAATCTTGAGCAATGTTATTGGATCAAACTACTGTTTGAAATGTCCAGGTGAGTTATTTCCAGATATGAGCTTAGGTTTTTGGGTGCAAAAAGGATGATGTGTGTAGATCCAAATTTTTTTCTGATACTTGAATGAAGTATGGGATATCCAATGAAACCAGTAAATCAATTCAAGCTAATTTTAATGAATTTTTGGGGTATAAGGTAGCAAGAAACACTTGAGTACCATTAAACAAATAGATGTATTGGGTTCTTACCCAGGTTAAATTGGGATTTGAAACAAAGGTTTTAAAACTTTGGGTGGTGTGTTTGATAATAATCAGTATACCTTTGAAGTAGGAGAAGTATGGTATGGAACAAATTGATCTGAAGTGCAAATCAGATAATGCATTAATGTACAGGAGGTTTTATTATTATACTGCTTAAGTGCTTTTAAAAGTTTCCAAAAGCTGCATCAGACTAATAACGGGAAGTTAATATGGTATTGATGACTTGAACTATTCATTTACTAAGGAAATGGGTGGACTACTATTTTTAACCAATAATTCCCATGTCTCCTGTAGCACATGATCCAACTAACTTATTAGCACATATTACTGCATGGAAAACGTTCAAATACCTTACTTTAAGGGCAACTCACGATGATTTGATAATATGTGGGGAGGATGGAGTAATAAGGGATGTATACCATAATTTGGTAAGATAGTGTATTTTCTCAAATTACTCCTCCTTCAGACCAGTAAATAATCTGCAAATTAATGAAACACAATTTGATATACTAAAGTGTAAGGGTGCTTTTCATTATCACAAATGCATACCCTCCATTTTTAGACATACTCCTACATGTCAAACTGGATGGGTTAAATGAGTTTCATTGAGGGCATACTAAATTTAAATTTAGATTTTTAATACCAAAATTTGTGTGGTAAAGTTGGTTATATTAATGAGGCTACCCTGGAATTACTTCATTATTGTTGAAACTTGCAAAGTAGAGAAAATTCATTTTGGGGAAGTTTATTTTTTTGCATTGCATTATTTTTTTATGGTGATTTATCATTTTCTCTAGAGCTGGATATCATCTGGACTGGATAGTCCCACTACACATTCATATGTAAGAGCCAATGCTCTGAGAGGTGGTTGACTGTATCCCAAAATACATTTTTGGTCTTATATAAATGGTGCATAGTACTGGGTCCATCCCCAGGTTATATAACAAGGGGATAAGGGGGCACGCTGCTTTAATCCTTATTGAGAAAAGAGGTTCCATCATTAATCAATTTCCATGAACAGCCATTGTAGCCAAATGGGGTGATAACATTACCATTTAATGAAGTGATTTAGGAGGCAGAAAGCCTTTAGAGTAGCCTGTAGGTATTTACAATGAACCTTATTGTGATTCTTGGGATTCTCCCTTTATTAGGGGAAGCCCCAACTAGAGGTTGTGGCCCACCTATGGGCGGATGCCAGATTGGGTTCCCCATTAATTTGGGGTAAGCCCAATCTGAAGTATTGGAGATCGATCCCAATAATTAATTATAATTTAATAATAGCAAATTTGGCACCGGCAACTAATGTGGAGAATGCCAAACAATCAATTGGACGTGGGGAATTACCATCCAATGTTGAATCAATCAATTAAACCCTTTTGGAAGCACCAGCAAATTACACTGAGGATGCTCCCATTCCCCTTGTAATATTATTTATATTATTTGTTAGCTTGAATTGTAATCCCATGCAAACACTTTCACTATTCCAATTCCTCCCTTTCTAGATCCATCAAGGTCCTATAAATACCTCAAGGGTCATTTTATTATAGTACTGTTTCTCACAATCTCTTTTCCTTAAAAGTTTACTTAAGGCCTTAATGGCCTATTAACTCACTGGGGCTTTGGGGCCCTGATTAATTATAGGCACAGGTTGGTGTTGCTCCCCCATGGCCTGACAGTAATCTTGATGATGATCTAAAAATATTAGTGCTACATCTGTTTTGGACTGGCACATTGGCTATGGTGTAGATGTTTTCCTAGATACTGCAGGTAGGAACAAAGCCATACTGGTTATATAGCTTAGATTATTGAAAAAAATTTCCCTGCCATTCCATGAGTTCCAGGTTATATTTTTGAGTTGGCACTAGTAAGAAATATTGGTCACCAATTGCTCAGGTTCCTTAGGTCACCTTTTTCAATGTAAAAGCAGGTGATTCTGTTCCACCTGTTAATAAACAGGTTTATAATGAACATTTGTTGTTATAAGCCTTTAGTATTGATGCAATTAAATTAAAAATGGATGTGACAGAATTTGTTAGGCATGCCATCTTTCCTGGGCTCTTCTGCTGTAGAGATCTACAAACAGCATCTCATAATTCTTCAGTGGATAATATGCCAACCAAGCTAGTAAGGTCATCTTGCTGAAATATTCTGCTTCAATTAAGGAATGTTTTGAAAACTTAGAGGATCACTTTCATTTGTATTGCATAGGGTTAGATAATAATAGTGAACTATCAAAATAATCTTCATTTGTGGCAGTGTCAAGAGATGCATTATGACTGGTGGTTTGGGTGCAGGAGGTTTCCTGTTTCCATACAGTGAATCTGCACATTAATTTACTGGTTGATTTTTCCCTTTGGTAATTTTTGCAGCTCCCACCAGAATGCTAATGCGGTTTTTGTCAGAATAGTGCCTATAGCTCTCCAGTTCACAGTGAGGTGGTGTTCAGTACACAGCCCCAACGCCAGTGAACTTTTCATCAGTATTAAAGGAAGTATAGCCCTGCAGAGGGTACTAGAGCTAAAGAAACACAGGGAAAAGGTGTTCACCACGGTATATATTAAAAAAAGTGAACAGACAACAAGCCTTGGGTGGACCCCAAAGAGGAGTCCATATCCAAGCGGTGATTGTGCTGGAGGGCTTAGGTGCTGTGGTCTGGAGGGGACCAGGACGACTTAGTGGTGCACCAGATGTGATCATTAATTACATACAAATAAAATGGCTGATGTTTTTAGAGACCTTCCCGAAGAGATCCATGCACAGGTTAGACCAAGTTAACATAAAAAATGTAAACCAATAGGATTTATTTTATAAGAAAGATGACCAAAGAGGAAGGTTGGTCTCAAAGAAAGATACTAAACAATTTTGATGGAATTATCAATTGGTGGAAGTGGTGTTAAGCCCAGGTGCACCAATAAGCGCATGATCACATTGGGCAGGGTACTATAGCTAGAGATTGATTGAACTCAGGTTATTGATTGAAGGCAAGGGTGACCCAAGCTGGAAATTTTGAATAAAATGGGTTTTGAAACCCCGTTCTCCTAAAAACCAAACTGAACCATAATCATTTAGAAGGTAACTCATCCGTTTTAACACCACTGCCATAAAAAATGGCTGGGCATCTTTTCTCTTCCCTTGAACCAACCTGGGCATTTCTGGCCTGCATCCTGAATTGGTCCAAAGTGTGCTTTAGTCAGGGAGGTCCTGTAACTTGACCTTCTGTGACTCTTGACGTCCAGACTTGTCATGGCTTTTGGTCCCCTCAATGAAGTCATATGAACATGACAATTTTGTTGATCAATGTCTAATTCTCATAAGCGAATTGTTGTTGCCAATTACTGTGTCCAAGCCAGAATGTATCCACTTACCAGGGCATTTTATTCCAGGTGAGCTAGTATGTCAGAGGCAAAAATTTGCCACCTTAGTTGCTTGGTGACATCATGCTGTAGTTTATTTCAACGCAGCATTAATTTGTTGATTGAGCAGACTCCATGTGACCAAAGGGTCTTCATAAAAAGATGATTTTCTGAAGTTAAGATTCTTGCTATGTCATCCATTTTTGATGATTCTCACAGGTGATTTTATCTAACTTACCTTATTCCAAAATTGGTTTAGTTTATAAAGTAGTTAGCAGACTTCAAGGAAATGGTGACCAAGCGATGGTCAGAAAATCAAACTGTTGTAGTCTCAAACATATTAACTAGGGTTTTTAAAAATATGGACTCAAGGATATAGTCTATGTGAGACATCAGCAGGAGGGTGCCCCTTTGGACATGTGGTCACATTATGTGCACTACACCATGTGCTGTTTCAGGTAAGGTGTCATGCAATTCTGGAAAGTCTTTAGCAAAAGACGTTCAAAATGTCCCAGGGTATGATGTTTTCACAGAAGAGACTAACAAAATTGAAAACTTGCCTGTCAGTTGAGGTGCGTGAACACCAATTAAAGAAACCCAGAATGTCGGGGGCATAGCCTTCCATATGACCTGGTATTGGGGGAAGGGGAGCAATTGTGGGGTGGCAACTGACGACCACTGTTACCGCCATTACTATCAAAACCAAGCCATAGCCACCGCGGTTGCAGCAGACTATGCCATGATTAGCTTAATTAGGCCCACAGAGGGTCACAAATTCACTGAGGTGCCACAGGTTTTTAGCACATGGAGAGGTCATGGAACCTCACTCAACGGGGAGAAATGATCTCAAACAGCAAGGTATATCTTGATGCCAGAGGACGTTCAAAAGTGGGGACATCCCTACAATGCCACTAACTCAATATCCCCAATCAAGGAGAGAAGGCAGGAACGTCATGATAATGATCACTAAGGCCCAGTCATTGTACAACCCTTGAAAACATTGTACTTGGTAGTGGCAGCGGCATAAAGTGGTAAAAATATAATTGGAAAAATGATTGGAAAGGTAAGTTGTTTATTAAACAGAAAATTAATATTTGACCAATAACCTCTCCTTGAGGGACAGTTATCTTAAGTACTGGAGGTCTTAGGGAATAAATGGGGTCACATGAACTGAGGGCAACATGATCACAACTTATTCTGGTGGAATGAGAATCACAACTAACTCAACGCCACTTTGACCTTCTGCTGGCCAGCTAATTTTCACTCAGATTTCGCCACAAAATTTTCATCACAGCATGATTATAATTGGCAGACTAAGGATGCTTCATCTAGTGGATGATTTATTGCACCCATGGCCAGGTCACATGGCGATCCCATTAGATATTAATTGAATTCGCCATTCTTGAACCCACTTGGGTTAAACCCCCTCCTTTGCAGAAGGGAAACACCCTGGAGGGTTTTGAACATGATAATACCTGTCAGGGTAAATCCTGACATTAGTGGAATTCCTGAGATTATAGATATTGTCAGTCAGATCAATATGATATGTGATGAAGTTAGATCCAATAATTGCATATCAAATCAATGATTGTAATGAAAATATTCGATTAATTGTTTAAATTACTTCATTTGCTCTAGTATTTAGTCAATTAATCGCACCAAAACGAATTTATGATGAGACTGAGATGATTCCCACTGCCTTTCAAAATCACATGCAAGTTGCAATCCCATAAGCTCCAGAGAAGAATAGTACACTGTTTAAAATCAATTAAGCTTAGATAAGTCCAGGAAGTTGGATGGTATATAAAACTAAGGCATTCATTTGGTTAATCTTTGTGGTCAATAAAATTATTCTTATAATGCAAACACTATTAGAGTTTATTTACTAAAGTCTTATCATTACCAATCTACCACCCCAGCCTACAAGAAACTCCCTTCCAACTTTCCCCTTTTAAAGCCATGTCTTTAAGCAACTCCCATACCAGCTTACCCACCATTAATTATATCTGGACACCTCTAGTGTCCTTGCCATACTGGGCTAAACCCCTTGGTTATGCTAACTCATGGTTAGCTACCCCCAACCAGGTCAGTAGTACACCAGTCCCTGACAATACCATTTATGGCTCAATTTTGACGCACTTGATTCATTTAATTTTCAGCCCCCTCAGTGGAGCCCAAAATTATTGCTGGGGAGAGATGCATGCCACTTTCCCTCTGGTGGCGGACTCTCACTGTCACCACCTCCAAAAACAGCCCCTAATATGCTGTACCAGCTCTTGTGTGGTAATATAGGGAAAGGGGGCAACTTTGAGGGGGAACACTGCACTCACCTTCTGTACACCACATTGGCTAAATCGCCTCAGGCCCTGAGAGGTACAGCCACCTTCCTCACCCCCTTCTTTTTGTGAAATGAAAATTTTGTGTGTTTTAGGCGCAGGGGGTGCTCCCCCTAAACTTACAGATGTGGTCATGGGCATCAATATTTTTCAGCGTTAGCCCAACAGTTGAAGCCACCCATTACAGATGTGTCTTATAATAATTTTTCCATGTCTCTATTGAGAAATCTAATGTTTTCAGTTGGATTGTTTGGGCAAACACATTAAGAATATTGATCTCCTCATTGTCCATAAAAGGTTAAGGTTAAATTTTGAACGTTTTAAATTTTAAAATTTTGCCCAATAATCCTTTTGTTAAGCGTATGATGAATTATAAAGTGCCAATACCAGGTGAAGTTCATGTGGAGAAGAGCTTGTGACCACTCATCCTCCTATCAAGCCAAACAGTGGGTTACTTGTATCTCTAATATGTCAGCAGGTGGGTTTTGCAGGGGGTTCAGCTTTTTGGCCCAAGACGCAGAAGCCCTGAACCCTAAAACAATTAGCATCCCTAAGATAATTTGGACACCCAGGATTTTTTATGAGCAGTGATCTGGGTCAGTAAATCCAGCCCCAATGAAACCATTTTGACTTTTGGTGTGTGGCGCCAAATTTAGCTTTCCTCAATCAGAATATGCAATGTCCTATCCAATTGTGTGGGAGGCTTAGACCTAAACACATCATAATAATTAGAGCTTCTTGATTGGGTAGTCATGTAATTAAAAGCTTGGCCTTGGTGAATTGTGCCATTCCCTAATTCATTGTCAACTGTATCATGAAAATTGCGATTAACACATCTTAAAATATCTGGTTGATCTGTTGCATAATTTTTATTTCAGCAGCTGATTGTTGGGTAAGGTTCAGGGAAGTGGCATTTCCACATCATCCTTGTGAAATAAGCGGCTGAGATAGCGCTTGTGCCGCCTTCCTAAGAGTTTTCTCAACCAAAATCTGTTGAGCTTTCTGATGTTTGGCATCATGGATTGAATTATCTGGTATTATCTGTTTTCACCACAAATGAAAAGGATGGTGGCACTTGCCGCTTTAGCAAAGATAGGTGTTATTTCATCCATGTGAGTATTCTCCTCTGGATCCTCAGATTCAATACCCTATAAGGGACAGGAATGCGCCTTATTGCCCATAGCTGTCATAAACCAGAATTTTAAAAAAATAAAGCTTTTTGTTGCAATAATAAAATACCCATGACAGCATCCAAAGGCCACAAGGCACAGCTATTCTAAAGAATTTAGGAGTAATACCCTTCTGGAGAGACAGGAAAGGGTTGTTCAATAAACAAGGTCCCTCACCAAAGGCTAAAATCAGGACAAGCAGCATATAAACTCAAGTATACAGCAACGTGAGATTGGAGCTGGTCCCAGTTTAAAGGTACCTTTGAAGAGAAATAAACTTGGGTTTATCTTCAGACCATCATTGAGGTGGGTTTATGGGCTTGATTTTGGAAAGCGTGGTTATTGGTCTTTTTATGCTGCTCATTATACTCCTCTTGTTCAATCTGTACTTCCAGTGAGATATCCTCATCATGGCTTTTCATTTTTGGTGACATAATTATCCTGCACATGGTAATAAGCGCTTTTGGCAGGAAAAATGAGGTATTCTAAACTTAGTGTTTTGTAATTGAGGCTGTTCCTTATGCCTCCTGCATGCCAACACTTGAGGATGTAAGTATAGAAAGCACTAAAAAATGGGCACTACAAATACATAGAGAAAGGAGTGTGGCACCTCCTTTATCCTTAAGGTAAGCTACAAAAAGAAGAACTTTAGGTTTAACGTTAAAACTAAAAGATTTGGAAATTGGTTTTTTTTAAAACTTTAATAATAAAATAACTCAACAACCTACAAAGTGCAGGCTGTTAGCCATCATACCTATGTGATGGGGACAATGTCTTAGTAAGATCATTTTGCATTTTAACAGGCTTCATTATTATTGAACAACTTGTCTTTGGATTTGATCTTCCAACTTTAGGTCTCAATAATCCAAACTGTGTTTTATCAGAAAATTTTTCCTGGTCATCCACGTCACTTGTTGACACGTTCAAAATCTATTGTTAGCCATTTTTGTTCACATATATGCTAGTGTGAATTTGCATTTGTAAATTAAAATCTGTGGCAACCACAGGTACTAAAATTTTTACAATTGTTGAGGATCCCGGTTATGTTGTTGATTTGGGAGGGAAACTGCCTTTGTTTCATATACTTGAAATATACCTCTAGAGCAGAACAATTTTGTTTGATTTTTAGTACATAATATTCTTCTGATTCAGTGTTAATAATTGGTTTAAGCTTGGTGTGGGTTGGGAAGTGATGTAGACTCTAGAATAAATGAACCTTTTTGTCCTAAAGGGGGTAAAGTCTGTTCAGCTTAATTCTGGGGCCTGGATATTTACAAGAGTTATAAATGAGGCACATATAGATGATGCCTGTTTAAGTAATATGCTAAAAAGGTATGATGCTGTTCCATTGGTGAGTGTAAATTGTGTAACATGTGGTTTTAAAAAGAACATGCTGGATCTTTATGTAGAGATTTATAACTGTAATGAGGTTGAAATTTTATATATGGCCACCTTAATCAGAGTGTCCTAGAATGCGCTTTAATTAGTACTAATTATTGGTTCATTTATTACTAAGCTTTACAAATTAAGCTTTAAAAATTTTTACATAAAAGTATGCTAATAAAAATAGTTTATAATAGAATATTGTTTATAGAAAGCAAATGATACAATACCAATTTTAAATACAAATATGTTTAATTTGGAACTGTTGCCAAAAAGTTATAAGTTGTAAGTTGTATTATATAATGAGTACATATTTATCTTATTTGGTTATATGCAACTGATAATCCATTTTCTAGAAGTTTTGAATTACAATTCCAAAGGGCAGGGTTTCTCACAAAGTTACTTTAAAAGCATTCTCCAAAAAGTGATAAATTAAAGTAAAAACAGATTTTTATTTGACCTATTTTTATATTGAAAGGACGTGATACTTTATAGGTTGTAATATGGTTTAAGATCTATCAGAGCTAATTAATTGCTGCGCAATTGAATCTTCAATCAATTGATTGGGATGAGGCTGATTGTTCTTATTAACCTTGATAGATTTATTTAAAATTATGATCTCCTTCCAATGATGACAGGAGAATTGATGGAGTATAATTTTGGAGACAAGAAATTTTGGCAAAATGCTGACACTTCCCCCCTCAAGGTTTGATCGCAGAGGAGGGTAAATTCTTAAAAACCTAAGGTGGATATGATTTATAACTATGCTGGTACCAACATGAAAAATTGATTACTCATGTCCTTTTCAAAATATAACTCAATAAGGACCAGATCAGTTGGATACTAACTTCTCAGTTTGCCCACCATACTGAGAGTGGTAATACATAATGTAATCTCTGATTTGGTATTCAGGTAAGGCGGTTTTATGTTGATTGGTTTTTTGAGTCCCTCTTTGAGTGGTTACTTCAATTGATTTCATGGCTTGAGATTGAAGGCAAATAATCTCATCTGCCAGATTTCTTATAATTAAATCAAAGTTTTCTGGTATGCTTACTTCAAGTATTGCTTGTACACTAGAAAGAACTGATGGGTCTCGCCCATATAGGCACTTGAAAGGCGACATCTTGATAATCTGATAATAGCTTATCCAATATTAAAATAAGGCACTAAGAAAGTATAATTCACTGAGATGGATTAGTAGCAGCCCATCTTTATTAAAATCGAAACTAGAGTTCCATTGACTCATTTGATGGCCCC
>JAKSZP010010036.1:0-26857 GCA_022478985.1 Massospora cicadina | reverse complement strand
TGGACACTATTCAATTGTGATAAGATAGGACTAAGTCTGAAATATCAAAGGTGGGTAAAGGTTGGCAAGTTGCATTTGCAGCTTGACCTTCTCTTGTAACCTTCTTGGCCAGATCTGTCATTGCCTCTGACCAAAGTTATATTATCTTCTGGAATAATCTTCTTAGCCCTTTCTCAGGCTCTTCAGTATTATCACTGGTAACTTTTCGAGATAATAAGGCTGTGATTTCAGATTCTCTTCCATATAAAGCCTTGAAAGGAGCCATTTTGATAATTCAATGGAAACTTAACCTATAATCCATCAATGCACTTTGGAATTATTGGTACCAGTGTAATGGATTGATAGTGGCTATCTTACTGAGTATTGAGACTAATATTCCATTTTCTCTTTCTAAATTCCCAATAGTTGATAGTTTGTAAGGCGCTAAGAACAATTGCTGAGTTTTCAGGCTCATAGCCAAGATCCTCTTAACCATTGACATGGAATAGCTTCCCATTATCACTTAGTAGAACCTGCGGGCAGCCGTGCCTAGTAAATATGTTTTGATATAAAAAGTTAGCAGTAGCTTTAGCAGTTTGTGCAGGAATGGCAATTGCTTCAATCCACTTCTTGAAATGATCAGTATTTATTAGGATGTTTCAATTATCCTGTGGACTCAGATAGTGAACCTATGACATCTAAACAGATAATATGAAATAGCTGCTGAGGGGTCATAGGCTGATACTTGTACTTGGCCTTATTCAGCTTCTGCCTTTTACAAGTTATGCATTTATCTAAGACTTCCACTACAAAGTCCAGTATTACTTACCAATAGTAGCAATCTTTAATACATTAATAAGTTTTCCTGGCTCACTAATGGCCTAAAGTATTTTTGGGCTTCCATTATAACTAGTACCCATTCAGAATGTCACAAGTAAAGTAGCTAGTTAATTACGACTTTCTTGTAAAGTAAATTATTGAGAACCTTTGTATTTTGACTATGTCATCTAAGCATCCTCTAAACTGGTTCATCTTCATCCCCTCAAGAGTCTGTCTTCATGAGTAGGTTGTTTAACTGTTTAGCTTTGCTATTGCCAAGATATAAAAAGGCAGTTGGGTCAGTCCATCTATGTTCATGTGTTTCATTCCAGCTTGTTGGACAATATTCATGTCATAGTGCTGAAGCTTGAGAGCCCATCTGTCTAGTCTTCCTATGGACTTTTCATATTTTGCAGCCATTTATAGGAAGGCATTGTTTGTCACAACTGTAAAGTTTGTACTATAAAATAAGGGCCGGAAATGTTTCACTGCCAGGAGAACATCTAAGCACTCTTTCTCTGTAACGCTAGAATTTTGCTCAGCTTTGGAAAGCGTTTTTCTATAATATGACACCGTGTGGTCAATGCCATTCACATCACTTGAGATAGATGGTGCCTATGTCTAAGTTGGAGGCATCAGTGAACAGGATGAAAGGCTTCCCTTAGTCCAGACGTCATAAGTTTGATTGTAACTTATTAAACTCTTCATTGACTCAAATGCAGTTCGTTGATCTACTCCTCATACAAAAGGGGCATTATTTGCAATCAATTGGACAAGAGGTTCAGCAAGTTGAGCGAAGTTAGGGATAAATTTATTATAATACCCCATCATTACTTAGAATACCTGTATGTATTGTAGAATCTTTAGCTCAGGCATCTTAAAGATTGCTTCAACCTTATTGTACATGGAATGAATTCCTTCCTGCAATATGGCATATCCTAGAAACTCTAAGTCCTGCTGGAAAAAGGTACACTGCGAAGGTTTTAGTTTATATGTTTCCTTCAGGCATTGAAACACTGACTTGAGGTGGTCTAAATGATCGGTGAAGATTTTGGAAGCACCATTATGTCATCTAGTTAAATGATCACACAGCTGAATTTAGGAACTTGCATAATGTTTCCATCACCCTTTGGAATGAGGTGGGAGAATTGCATAATCCATGTGGGAGCTGGGTAGTTTGAGTTAGCCCTTTACATGCATATAAATATGCAATTATCTCGGTCTTCAGGTGAAAGATTCATCTGCCAATAACTGCTGGAAAAGGTCCATCATGAGAAAAAATTTGAGCTGGAGAGTTGGCCAGGGCATCATCAATCCTAGGAATCAGATAGATGTCCTTCTTCATGAGACTGTTTTGCTCCCTGTAATTTATCACTATTCTGTGACCACAGTCCTTCTAAATGAATAACAATGGGGATGACCATGGACTTTGGGAGGGCACAAGTAAGTCAGCATCCAATTGTTGCCTGAGCTCAGTCTTCATAAATTGTTCCTCTACCTTTAACTTCCTATATGGATTCAAATTTGATAGGGGTTTAATCTCCTACATCGATACTATGTGTCCAGTCTTTCATGTGACTATAATCAACATCTGACATGGAGAGCACATTTTGATAATCTTCAAGTAGTTGATGAACTTTATCAAGTTCCTCCTGATTTAACTTATCAGATATTTGGACTTGAGCAATAGCACAAATTAAATTGTCAGCAGATAGGCCAAAACAAGATGAGTGCCAATAAAATGCACCTTTTTAATTTTACTAATGGTAAGTAATCAACCTTTCTCAATCTTTTGATGCTTCTTGACTAGGATATCATTGTTGGTTAAGTTCCAAATTAATAGCTAAATAGGCCGCTGATAACTATGGATTGAGAATTCCTGGAAAAACTCTTGGTTTAAACCTACTTACTCATCGACATTAGTGATAAGTAGCAAGCAGTTCAAGGGTATATGCAGGGTTATTTTAGTAGAAACCACTCTTTGTTCTTCTTATTAAATTTTTACCTCCTTGGTGACATAAAATGGTATGCCCTCTACTGCATCTACTGAGTTGGGTAGCTTTTTCATATTTCTTCCAGAGGTAGAATACTGCAAAGGTAAAGCAGAAATAGGGTTTTAAAACATAAAGAGTAATCCTTCTTGCTAGAATCGTTATTATCCAAGACAAGGAAACTTCACAGTTAAGGATTAATAAATATTTCTTTTAGATTGATAACTTCTTAATATTCAATCATAAATTGTGCCCCAATGAGAATATCATAACGACTGTTGTCAAGGGCAACAGCGGGAGCCAAAATACAAATTTTCCAACTCATATTGGCATAGATGAGTATGCACTATTACCTTAATGTTGTTTGGACCAGCAGTACTGTACACTTGGGTGTATTCAAGGTCTGGAGCAAGCTTAATCTTCTTGATGAGGTGGTATGATACAACGTTGATAGGTGATCTCATATTCAAGATAGCCATAACTCATACTTTTTGAATTACCGCTTCCACTTTAGTGATAATTCCTCCAAACTTCAATAGAAGGGCTAACGCCTCCTTGAAGCGGAATGTTTTGTCTTTTGGGTAGTCTCAGGATACTTCTCCTTGCTTTCCATCAGACTGTGGTTGCTTGAGATGTTTCAGATCAACAGGGCAAGGTACTGATCAGCATCTCTGGCTGTATCAAATATCTGAGGGTACCCTATAACCTGACTGGGGTAGGTGCCTTCAGGAACCTGAGCGTCAATAATTATTTTTATCGTTCAAATGGTTTGGAATGGTGAGCTCAGCAGGTGAACCTAAGATATAATAATCTGTATCCTCATGACCCCCTTCATAGTTATCATCAAGTTTGTTTTCAATGTAAACGAGGTGAGCAATTGGCGATATTTCACTTTTAGGTACTATGGGTTGGTTGGCTTTAGAGGTACCTGACCCTAAGCTGACCTTCCTTTTCCCTGCTCAACAAAGGAAAGGTTCTTCTTGAGACAAATATCCTTGGTATGTTTGTTCTTCTTGCAGTGATTGCATATTGGCTTTTCCTCCTTCTTGGGCTTCACTTCTTCCATGGTATAGACTCTAGGTTTCATGAAGATTTTGTGAGGTCTCTGGCTTGTGTATGTCAACTACATTGAGTAGGGCTTTTAATGTCCAATACAGAATTGAAGCTTCATTTAACTGATGTGACATGCATGGATAGGTCAGGGTTACTATGTAAACCAACAATGACAGCGGCTGTGGCATCATCCAGTGTCAGAATCTTTGAGGTTAACAGCGTTTGGGCTTCTATATAAAAGTGGTCTGAAAGTTCAGTAAGGATTTTATTTTGGCACAGCAATTCGTATTAAGGCCTGTTTTTTTCATACTCAGGCTCTGCTTTGACCCAAATTCCTTAATGAGTGCTTCCTTCACTTCTATCCATGTACGCAATTCATCAATACAAGGCGTTATAACCTCTTGAGCCATATGGCTTAAAAAAGATAAAATATGCCTAACATTTTAATGATGAGTTGCACCAGCCATCGCAGCTTCATAGATGTATAGAAAGATGTGATACTCCCTTTTCCAGATGTAAACTTGTCCTTGAATGTAGGCTTATGGTAAATGGTCTCCAATACAGTAATGACATGTACTCTGGGAGTTTCAAATCTGGTAATCTTAGTTTTTACATCGCTCTGTTCAACTTGGCATTTCAGTCAATTTATTTGGTCATGTAGAAGATTATTATGTTGCTGAATTTCCTCCAGGGCAAGTCTTGACAAAACATCCAGCAGATCCATTCTTCTTTCAAGAATGACTTTATCATTCTCTAAGTTTTCAGCGAGGATGTCTATATTGTGAAATTGTTGGCAAGCAGATGAGTGGTGTCATGATTCTGATATGACTGGATGATAAGCCCTAAGTCATTATGGCGATATGGGTATAATCCGCTGATCATGATTCTGAGTTATGATAATTTTAACGCCTTAGGATGAGGCAATCTTGGGTTGGGAAGGATAATATTAATCACCTCCAAATCAGGGGATAAGGCGATGTTGACAAATGACAAATAATGAGATGTTGAAGTACAATGAAAAATGAGTGGATTGCCTTAGATTAAAGCAATCATGAACTTAAATGATGAACTATGCTGGAACCATTAAGAATATGGAACAATTAGTCTAAGCAAAAGGGTAAGTGTTGACCAAAGTTGCTGAGATATAAGCGATATGAGAAGATTGAAGAAAGGAGGCTGTTAATAAGAAATTGAGAGTGGAGCAGAGGGAGTCCAAAAAATATTAAGTTAAATAAGGAAATGTCATTGGGGCAATAGCTAATATTTATAATATTAATTTATAAAATACTTATTTATTTTGTGTGTGCTGAGGATCAACAATCTCCATATCATCCATTTTATTACTCGGTGGGCTCAACCCTGTGCAAAGCCCTTCAGCTATCTTTTAGATATCTCCAAAGGTATGATAGTGGTGCTCACTACAGGGGCCCATTGATCAATCAAAGAAATAAAAAGTCTCCAGTCACTGGCCATGTCACATCAGGCTTGATTTGACATGGGTTTTTTAGGACATGCTGCACCAGTTGAATATGCAGAACTCAAACTTGCCTTGGACGCTATGCTCAAAAGATAGTTTGAGCTTCTTCAGGAGGTTTGTAGTGATAAACTGCCTCCATTCTATTGCGATGGGAATATTCATGGATTCTTTAAGCAATTTGAGTTTGCAATGGAAGGAGCCTCAGATTGGCAGAAAGCAAAACTGTTAATATCCAACTTGGATGTTGGAAGTGCTGACCAAGTCACCAGTTATCTTCCAAAAAGTTCCGTTACATGCCAAGAATTGAAGGATATTGTGCTGTAATTGTTTGGAGGAACTGCAAAGATGTCACAACAGAAGGCTGAGTTCTTGACCATCAGATTTCAGCATAATGATACCCTTACCACGTTTGCTGATCAATTTATGGCAGAAGTCACATGTTAAATTGGTGCATGTATTTTATCTGAATCTGATGTGTGCATTGCCGTGACCTCTGCAGTAAAGCCATACCATGAGCTTTACAGTGTCATGACTCCAATGTTGGATGATGACGTACCCCTGCCTAAAATTGTTCAGTTTCAGCGCCATCTATCCGCTACCTTCCTCCCACCCAATACAGAGTGGAAACATACCGCCGCCATAGGTGGACCTTCTTATCTGGGGGAAATTGCCCATCTGGTATAGATTCTTATGAGTTACAACCAACAGTTCAACTTCCGCCCCAAACCTTCTTATCATCAACAGCCCAACTACTGACCTGGGCATAAATAGCTGATAAACTACAACCAAAATATAGGCGAGGACATATTACAATAATTAAAGATGAAGGCCCTATGAGGTAAATTGTTTTTGTGTGGCCTCCCTGAGCACCTGGCATGAGGTTTCCCCAATTTCAGGTCTATCACATACAGCAGGATCTGTGCTACCAGGGAAAAGTCAGAGTGTATTAGAGAAGGGACTCTCTGCCTCCGCTATCCTAACCCCAGACATCCCACCTGAACCAATTGTAGTATTTCCAGCAGAAGTCCCTTCATACAATGATGCATTCCTATACCCGCAGCCAGTTGGAAGGATTAATATATTGACACAAGTGCAAATTGAGGATATGGCAGAAGGAGGACTTCAGGAGCAACCAAAGCCATACTCTTGTCAAATGTTTGACCAAGCTTCCCCTGACAAGCTGGACCCCTCCTCTGATGCACCTTCCCTGCATGGAGTAAACGTCACCCTTCCTGTAGACACTATTAGCCAAGAATACCCCAAAGTCAATGAGGGGATTATGAGCTTTCTTGGGAAAAGAGATCCGTTAGATATCCATGTGTTAATAAGTCAAGATTCATCATATTCATAATTTATATACTGTGACATGGTTGTAGCCAAGACCCAAGTTCGCACTATATCAGATACAGGCACTCCAGTCAACATAGTGTCCACTAGTTGGTGGCTAAGTTGACATTAAAACCTGATGTGGAACATCAAATGGTGCATGTGACCTCTGGAGCAGAAAAACGGTCTCTAAGGGAGCATAAAGCACGCTTCCATTGCATTTGGGTTGATTGTCAATGTAGCCCCAGTAATAGTGATGCCAAATGATAATTATGACATATTAATTGGAACTGAATTCATGCGATATTTTGAGGCTGTTGTTAATATGACAACGAGACCTTTAGAATTTCAGGTCAGTGTATTCCAGTTAATTTCACCTCCAGCAGAGTACCCATGAATCCAGTGCATATGTGACATGTCAACCTTACCTATAGTGATGGTGTTATTTTAGTGCGCTACCATCAATTAAAGAGGAGAACCCAGGCCCTTCCTCAGCAGATATATGAGTATCAAGGGTTACCTCTCAGAGATGCTGACTTTTTATCTATCCCCTCTGGACACCTAGTCATAGTAAACACCAAGTTAGAGGTGGAAGTACCAGCTGGGCTCTATAAGGAGGTCTCTGGGCCATATCAGCAATTGTGGCTGAAGCCCCCATGTGGCTCCAGGCATTATATTACTGGGACATAAATAAATCAAGGTTTTACTAGCAAATCAAAAAAACGAACCGCTGAAGATCTGCCAACACCAAATGGTGGCGTATTTGCACTTGATCCCTGTTGAGGAGGTCCTTAGGGTTAATGAGTTTGTGTCACTGGATGAATTTGGTCTAACCGTCAAACCACAGCTCGGAGTAGTGATTGTGGTACTGCACAATGAGTTAATGAGGTTATCAGAAGCACAGAAGGATCAAGAAATAGCTTTATTTCAGAAAATATAAGGAGTTTTATGCTGTTGACCTTGATTTAGGGTGCGTGAAGGGGGTGGTCCATTGGTTGGACAGTGGAGATCATCCTCCCATCAGGTCATGGCTGATCCGCTGATCCAGAGCAGCTGAAGAAGTTGTCAATGAGGAAATGAAAAGCCTTTGGAGCAAGGGATGCTTGAACCCTCAAAGAGTCCGTGGGCTTCACTCATCCTAATCATTAAAAAGAAGGATGGTACCAATGGGTAGTGATAGACTACTGGAAGATCAACAGTATTATCAAGAAGGACTCATACCCCTTACCACGGATTGATGATGCTCTGGATCAGTTAGGAGGAGCTCGTTATTTCTTGGAGATGGATTTGATATTAGGCTACTGGCAAATTGAGTTACCCAGGGCGGAACAGGAGAAATGTGCCATTATCCCGTCTAAAGGGCTTTTATAGCTGACCTGTATGCCACATGGGCTGTGTAACGCCCATGCCACGTTTCAACAGGCCATGGATACCATCCTTAGCAATTTGAAGCTGTTGTGCATTCTCATGTACCTCAATGATATCAATGTTTTTTTGTACAACTTTTCTGAGCACCTTACCCATCTGGAGAAGGTATTTCACCAGCTTACTGAGGCCAACATCAAGATTAAGCCTTGCAAATGTCACTTCTTCAAAGACTAGTTGGAGTACCTAGAGTTTGTAATAAATGCAAATGGGCTACAACCTCAGCTGGCCATAGTGGAAGCTGTTTGATAAATGTCCCCTTTAAGCATCAAACGTGAAGTACAGGTATTTTGGGTATGGTCAGTTACTACTGACGCTTTATCACCAATTTCAAATGTATTGGCGAACCACTGTTTGAATTACTTAAAAAGAGTGCTGTGTTTGAATGAATGGAAAGTTACCAATGTTCTGCAATACACTAAGGATGACATTAATCAGTGAACCGGTGCTAAATTATCAAATTTTTTGAAAAAGTATATTTTTCAGATGGATGCATCATTTTCCGCCATAGGGGCAGTTCTATCACAAAAAGATGAAGAGTAAAGAGTTTGGTTGCATACTGCAGTCATAGCTTGAACTGCCATGAACATGATTACGCCCATGCCCAAGATCAAATTTTAGCATTCCATGAGCGTTTCCCTAAAGCTGCAGGATCAAAGTTGAACCAAGCCGTTGCTGCTATGAAGTTGGCCCCTGCCCACAAAAACTTTTCCTTGGCGAATGCCCCTGGAGGGGGGGTGGAGCCCAAAAAAGAGGAGAGGTAATGTCATGTTTACATGACCTTATAGAGGGGACCAACAGCAGGGACAAAACTGGGCGGCAGGAGGTCCAGAAGGTGAAACTTCAGGCCCTTCCTGATCTCAAAAACACCTTGGATCAACGCTGGGTACAGGCGAGGTACGCCCAGGTTAATATAAGTGATGTGCATAAGACCCAGCCCCCTGTTTTGGCCCTAGGGTTAAAACGAATGAGTTTTTGAGTCTAACAAGAAAGGGACGATTTGGTTAATCAGGGAATGGGGGTTCAAAACCCATTCCATCTACAAAATTAAAGGCTTGCGTTAAATTCAACTTCATTTAATTACTAGAAAAAATTTGATTTCAAAGTATGTGACCCTTTTGGATGGAAGCGTGTGCCTATTGGTGCACCAAGGCTTGGGACCACTTCCACTGATCCAAAATTTCCCTGAGCTAACTTAAGTATCCTTTCTCGCTAACAACGTTTTTATTGGTTGTTTTTCCCAATAAACCTTACATTTATTTTAAGTTTTACATATATTGACTTAGCGCAACTGTGCACGGACCCCTTCAAGGAGGTTTTGTGACATGTGAGCCAGTTATATTTAAAATTATCAAAGCTCAGGTACACTGCTGGTACTACCAGGTTCCCTTCAAACCTGGCCATCATTGCACTCTACCACTGTACCAAACTTAGCTAGTAACATCTCTCTGGGGCACAGCCACGTTTTGCAGATGATCTGACTCATTATTACTCTTAACATGATTAACACCCTCGCCCTAAGCCTCTTTAGCTCAAGCACCCTCTGCTGGGCTATTTGTATTATAATGAAGATTACTAGTTCCCTTGTGTTGGTCCTGCGCACCAAGAAACACTACGCTAGGCTTTGGAGAGTTATAGACACTCTCTTTACACTGACCCGGAGCAAAACACCAAAATGCTTACTGCTTATCAAGATTGTCAACCATTGCCATTACGTTGGATTTTTAGCGATGTAATGTTTGACAAGATGCTCAGCGGGAAATACAATGATGAACTGCCCCAGGTCATCAAAGTATTAGATGAATTTGGTAAATACGCTTTAGAAAAATAGTGAGTTGTACAAGTGGATAGGGGACACTACCATGAATATCCCAAGACCTTTTACATGATAAAATATTATTATGAGCGCACACCAAGTATTTGGACATGGTGGAGTGCGCAAGAACCTGGAAATGGTGCAACTTCGGTACTACTGGGAAAGCATGCAATTTTACATGCTTGAAACGATCTCCTGTTGCCACCAGTGCCAAGTGGAGAAGCCATTCCACCTAATAACTTCATACCAGTTAGTGAAACCTCACTTTACTTGTCATACAGGTTCTATTGATGTGGTGGGGCCTCAGTCAACTGGAGCAAACTGGTCCAAGTATATTCTGGTGGTGATTGACCACTTGACCAGGTGGGTTGAGGCATGGGCAATATGCGATCTGAAGCAGTCACTGTGGCAAAGTTTTTGATGGAGTGTATATTCCAGTGACACAGCTGTCCTCAGTTCATCCTTACTAATAATGAGACCAACTTTTCTACACAAATTCTACCCAAGCTCAATGAACTGATGGCCAACTGCAGGGTTCTAATTGCCCTTATAACTAAGAAGCCAACAGTATGGCCAAATGGGTCAATGGGACACTGGTGAATATACTCTGGAAGCTGGTAACGAATAGACCCTCTGATTGGAGTACCCTACGTTCCACTACTGTCTTTGCTTACAACATCAGTTATCACTTGGCAATGGGGAAGAGTCCTTTCCAGTTACTATATGGGTGGGACCCAGCTCTACTTGCACTGCTCTATTCCTTCATTGAAGATACTGGCGGATTGGATCCTCAACATTACTTGACCAATCTAAAGAATATGCTGATTAAGTTGGAAACTGAAGCGTACTCATTCAGCTTAGCCAAGAAGATAAAGAATCAGGCTGCTGATCAGGTACAGCATAGTGGGATAGCCCAGTACAAAGATGGTGACATGGTTATATTCCACGATCAACATGGGTTTGGGTGGAAGCACAAATTAGCCAGCATCTGTATTGGGCCATTCAAAAAAAGAGAAAACTGTTGTGGATGCTTATACAATCAAGAACCCTGTGTGAGGCCAGATTATCAACCAAGTGCACGCAAAGTTCCTCAGAGAATATAAGCAATAGGAGCCTTATCATCCAGTCAAGGGGGTAATGTTTTGATTCTGATATGACTAGACAATAAGCCTAAGTCGTTACATCAGAATGGGTAGAATCCACTGATCATGTTTATAAGTTATGATTATTCATGTGCCTTAGGATGAGGAGATATTGGGTTGGGAAGGTAATAAGGGTCATCTTAAACCAGGTGATAAGGTGATGTTGACAAATGACAAATTTGAGATGTCAATGTATGACAAAAAATGAGTGGATCACCTTTAATTAAGGTGATTGTGAATTTAATAAATGATGAACTTTTGTAGAAACAATAAGAATATGCCAGAACGAATAGTCTAAGCAAAAGGGTCAGTACCAACTGAAGTCACTGAGAAATAGGTGATACAAGAAGATTGAAAAAGGGAGGTTGTTAGTAAAAAAGTGAAAGCGGAGCAGAGGGCATCTTCTGAAAATATTAAGTTAAATAAAGAATTGTCATCAGAGTAATATCTCCCATTTATTATATTATATTCAAATATTTTACATGTGTGCTGAGACCAACGATGCCATATTGTCCATTCAATTGCTTGGTGGGCTTAACCCTGCACAAACCTCTTTGGCATATTTTTGAATATTGTCAAAGTTATAACAAGTGGTATGTTCACTGTCACAATTCCAATATAACTAGATGATAAGCCCTAAGTCAATATGGTGAAATGAATGGAATCTACTGGAATCGAACTAGTAATGGTTATCTAAGCACTTTGAAATGAGGCGATATTGGGATTAACAGGTTTTATTGGATATAACAATTTTATTATTGGTTTGCCTCTAATAAGGCGATGTTGACATTTGATGATTACAAATTAAATCGCCTACAATTAAGGCGATAGCAAATTCAAGAGTAACCAGCCAAAGTGAGGAGAATTGGTGGAACCAAATAGTCCAAGCTATGAGAGTGGTATCATCTAAGCTGCTTTAATATAAGCGAGATGGGCATTCAAGAGGAGGGTTGTTGTTAAGCGAGTAAAGAAGAGTGTAATAAGAAGAATCCGCGGTATTAAAGATATAAAATAAAAGATGTTGTGGGAGCAAGTGCTCCATATTTTATAAATAAATTATTTTTGTTGTTTTAAGGACAACAATCTTCATATCATTGGTCCTGATTGCTCAGAGGGTCAAACCCTGTGCAAAGTCTGCCAGCGTATCTATTGATACTGCCAATTTCATAACAGTGGTGCTCAATACAGGGGACTCTGCTGGTTGGTGCTTAAGTAGCTAAAGGTTGGTGAAGAGGTGGCAGTGATTTGCCACTGTGGTTTGGTTCCAGCGAGTTGTTGGTGCAGGGAGGGGAAAGCCCTGGACGCCCGCCCCACTCGCTGAGTTTGGAATTAGGAATATTACCATCTGGTTAAGTGGAGGGAAATGTCATGATTTTAACCATATAGAATCCTTCAATGATTTATCAATATCTGAAATGATATAGCCAATCCCAGCGGAATGGTTTATTGACTGAATTTTGGGTTACTTAGTTTGATTGCTGGTTGGTTGCTCCCCAATTTGAATTGATCCAAAATTAGTATTCCACCGAGTTTGGTATTTTAGGTTTGAGTGGGGCCAATTGGTGGCCCCAAATTAGTAGAAGGATCACCGGTGACTAATAGCTGAGGATGATCCAATCCATCAGCAGTATCATTGGTCAATGCAATGGCCATTCATGGTCTGTTGTGGGATTTCCAGTGGAAAGCCAATGTATCACTTCAAACGTTTGCTGCCTGTACTGATAATATGATGGCGGATCCAATAATTATGAGCTCAAGGTGGCCAAAGTTGTTTCCAGTGCCTCTTTTATTATTAGATAAGAGGAGAATAGATGTTGGTGAGATGCTGAGATATTCTGAGTCAAAGCGAGCAACTGAAGTGGTTTCCAGTGCAATTATATCAACTTGAAGGTCAAATGCAAATTCAACATTTATTTGGATTGATTATTTATATGGCTCACTGGCGACTTAAGGCTGAGGATGAGCCAAAACTAATTCAGACATTGGGAAGTATGGAGTGAGAGGGTTGACGCCAGGGAAGAGATAATGTAGTTAAAGAAGAAGAAGAGAAGTGGCTGTCTGGAAGAACCAGTGAAAGAGCTGATAGGTCAGCGATGGGCACAGTAGCCCTTTTGTAAATAGTATAAAAAGCTAGCGCTTCCCTTTCAATAAACATCTCCCTTTGCCTATTCTACCTTTTTTTATAAGTTTATAATTTATTTCATTAGTTAGGGTTAAGGTTAGGGGATCCCCAAAATGGCGCGGGTGACACGCCAAGGGGTTATCCAGCGCTGATAGCCCCAACGCCTAAGGTGAAATGGCAAGGGCTGACCAGTCTTCATACTTTTAGCCTGCCAACTAGCAGAGCCCAAAGTCAATTTTCCGACATTCACAAAAGCTTGTTCTCATCCTCCAAGGCTCCAATGCGCTTATTAAATTCCTCTTTCATCTCCTTGCATTCAGTGCTTTGAGGAAGCTTGTTGGCCTTAGCCTCTAACTCTTCTGTGAGAGTAAACCAGAATTTTCGTCTTTATTAAAGTGACAACAGACTTGGTTGATGTCCTTCTGGCTAAGGAATTTTCCTCTCAAGTCACTCTCCAACTTTTTGAGTTTCTCAGCAGTGGACAAAGTAGATGCCTGAGTTGCATGACTTGCTAGCTCCTGTTCAATAAGAGCTACTGAAAAAAATATTTTGTGACACTGATTAATGCTCAGAGGTTTGATGAGCCTCCAGCTCATCTATTCATTGTAGGGCTTTCTCTAGCTGTGGCTTAAGAATGGCGATTTAGCTTCCTCTTGGTAACAGCTAGTAGAAGCTTATGCTGCCATTTTTCCATGATCTTTACTATCCCATTAATGGAGCTCTTCAGCGAAGGCATCAAGTAATTGCATGGTATTTTTGTTTGACTCCGTGATTTCTTTTTTAAGAAGCTTCACAACAGCATCAACATAATTGATAACACCATAATCAATCATTTCCATTTGACTATAAGGCTAAATAATATAGGAACAGTTTGCTTCAATTAAGCGGTGGTTGTATCTATACTTTGAGATGATAGAGTATATACCTTCTCATAAGCCATCCATAAGGCCCCTTGGGTATTAATATGATAGTGGAGTTCCTCATTATGGATTCCCAGTAATTGCATATGATAGGGTGCAGGGTGCACAAACAGCATGATATAGTGAGATAGATTCAAACTTGATCTATAAACCTCTGGGAGAGAACTGGTTACATACAGGTTCATGAGAGATCTGTCCATGGCAGATGCCCTTTCATGGATGCCTCATTTCCTGAATTAATGATTACATAAATAATATTAGAAATTCTTCATTTGAGATCCAATTTAGATGCCAAAATTTAGGAATCTCTATAAAAATTCTTAATCTTCTTTAAGTTTGATGAGGGGTGGACTTCATAGTTTGATCATCTTCTTCAACATTTCTGTTGTTCACCCAGCTGGTGACACTATCAATTGGGTTATCTTCCATGGTGCAATCAATTAATTGCAGGTATCTTTAAGCATCAGCTGGGCCCCTGTAGTGGCCACCATCATGTAGGGCTTCTGGTTTCAAACTCAATAGTGCTATGCCCAAGAAACCTGATAGTCAATAATTGAGGTTGTAAGTCTGAGGTTGCACCCCTTGCGCTTAACTGGGTGGCATTTCCTTTCCCTTCCCAAAAAAGTTTAAAGAGGCCAGCAGCCCCCCTCATCTCCTAGAGTGATCTCAATATGTGGTGGATGGGAGGTGGGTTACGGTCTACCCTATTAAAGTTCTACTGCCCATCCTGGTGTTGATTACCAAAGAATTGTTACAGTGTATTAAGAAGTTCTGTATTAAGGTCCTGGCAACTTAAAATCAATGTGAAAAGGATTTGGTAAGTCCCTCTCCTAGGCTGATCTTAAATTTAGTGAAATTGTTTTAAAATCAATGAATATTCCCCTCCCACATCAAAACATCAATAAGTTGAGCCCCACAAGTATGATTGGGTGCTTAAGAAATCAGTGTGGGAAGGGATGGCGTCCCAAACCTGTTCCAAACCACATGGGACTGTCCCTATGTGGGATGTCCATAAGAGCTACCAATACTCAATGAGAGAGATGTCACCGCTTTTAATTTCGTGATTGTGGAAAAACCACAATTAGGTGCCCAAGTATAAACTGTTGATGACTTGGCCCACCGCTGACACCCTCAAATTTGGTATTATTGAATATCCCCCCCACTTGAAGTTCTGCTATTTTTAGGTCAGAAACTCAAGTTACCCATCCCATGCGGCCCAAAGCCCTTCTCAAGTTGACCTAGAATTTAAGCAATTGTCCCCTACTGTAATGGTCAGGTCAAACCAATTGTTACATTTTGACTCAAGATTTGTAAATCTAGATCTCAAAAAACGCTTTTTGAGGTTTTTGGGTTTATGCAGGGCTTGGCGCTGGGCTGTTCCCCTCACAAGCTATTCTTTATGCTCTTAGGGGCCTAAAGGATAGTGCAGGAGAGGCTCCCCGGAAGGGTGACCCTAAAAGGTCAGGCCTGTGCGATTTTGAACTCAGTTCAGAATTCTTTCTCATTTCCCACTCTCATTTGGGTCTCTCTGGTGGCCTTGGGGCTGCGCTTGCCTTGTCTTACCTGGTATCCCATGGCAAACCTAGTTTTGTATCCTTAACAAAATGTTAGGATTTAGCGTCAAACTGATCTGTCAAATACTCTGGTTTTTCTTTTGTCATTTGCAGTGCCCTATGTAATTGGGATTAATATTGTCTGCATGTTTATTTTTTAATAGATAAATAAGGTTAATTTTGTGGCTAAAATCCTTGCTTACCTGTGTCATATTTTCTCGCTTTTGAATTTCCCTAAATCTGAGGTTGAATTGGCTAGTAAAAGTAGTTGAAACTCTTATCTTAAGGGAACCTTATATCAGGCAATACTTCAACGTTGATTTTGATTTGCTAATCCTAAGGCAAGATGGAAGTCAATAACTGAGACGCTTTTGAACATTACACTTATAGGGACAATTGTGAATAAATTTTCTTAACCAAGATTTCAATAAAATTTTCTTTTTTCCAATTTTTTTACCTATTACAAATTAATCTTCTCAAGTATCCCACGACACCCACCAATGTGGAATTATAAATTGCACAACAACTGGGCCATGGTGGCCATTTTGGCAACTTTGCTGCCCTAAGTCATTAACAGGTCTTTCTGAACTCAAGCCCTCCTAAACCTTTCTCTGTTTGCCAAAGCAATTCACTGTCAGGATCTGAGCATTTTGAAGGCAGAACTGTCCCCATGCTGGGCAAGAATCTGCGCTTTGGAGATGGATCTATTCCAACCCCTCTCAAGGGTAATCTAAACCTATCATCCAGATCTAAAATTTAGTCTACGTCTAAGCCCATGGGCTCTGGGTTCATGACAGCCTGGCTTTTCACAGGGTTGCTTCTCATTTTTGCGTCCCATCATGCTCATAATTCATCTACCTCCCAGTTCATCTAAACATTGTCTGAGTAGCAGTGACTCTAGCATTATGGCTCACCTTCAGGGTGCTCTTGCACCCCAACTGGCAGTCCAGTCTAAACTTTATCTGCCACCACCAAGACAATATAGTTTTATATAAACTATAAAAAAATTTTCCCTAACACTATCTTTATGGTATATGCACCAAAATAACTTGGGACAATGCTATATATTTACATATATATAGTTAATTATAATATATTCTAACACTTAACCCTTACCCTAACTATATATTTATATATAAACTATACAAAGAATTTTCCTAATACTATTTGTAATGCATATGCACTAAACTAACCCAGGACAATGCTATATAATAGTATATATATAAGACATCATAAAAACACAGTATTATAATACTTTAACTAACCCCAACTATACAACTTATTTATAAATTAAAAATTTTTTTTAATACTTTTTCATAATATATGCATCAAACTAACCAGGGGTAATGATTTATATGTACATAAGGAATTGATGATAATCTATTATGATATATTATAGTACCCTAACCCTAACTGTATATAAATTATAAAAAAATTCATAATAATATTTTTATAATATATACACAAAACTACTCCTGGAAAATGGTATATAGTTACATATATATAATTAATTATACTTTAATATAAATTATAATACCCTAACTATAGCTCTTACTGTATATACTTATAGTAAATTATACAAATACAGCTTTTTCATAATACTATTTTATAATATACTAGCATTCATTAACCATGTTTTGCTATGGTGTCTATAGAATTTCAGATATCAAAATTTATTCTAGATTTTATATTATAGATAAACAATAACCACTCAGCCAAATCTAATTGCTAATTAAATCTACCAAAAACCAATTGCTCAGCTAATACTAACTGCTTATCAAATCAACCAATAACTAATCACCCCTCAAAACTAAACTGTATCCTATCAATTCAACTAAAAGCCATCAACCACTCAGCCAAAAAAATAAACCTCTCAAATCAAATAACACTAAACTGCTACCCAAAACATCTCTCTATATTTAAAATCATTGTGTATGTGACATGATTTCCAAACTACTTAATCAACTTCTACTTAACTTGCCAAAAGTATCTATTAATTAGGGGAACCAAGATAATCTTTTCACTAAATAATAAAAATCATCCATTTTTTGGCCATAAATTTGGCAAAAATTGCATAGCTGATGTTCACTCTTTTTAAGCTCATTTTTTCCCTTGTCATAACATGAATATTTTATAAATTTTAAAATAAATCTACATAAAACTTATTTTAATTGGATGCATATATGCGTTTTTAGATTTACATACCCCTCGATTTTTGAATGTATATATGCATTTTTAGATTTACATACCATCAGTTTTTGGATGCATATATGTATCAAATCATTGAAAGGGTTAGGCAGGTTTTTTAAAATTATATAAACCTAACATTCAGATACCTGTGCTTCGTTATGGTATTGAAAGTTTATGAAATGATAAGCTCACACTGACATAACCTATAGGCTATGCCAGCGCTACTCTCAAGCCCCTTGGACTAACAGCTTTGCTGTTGCCCTCATGGCTGTTGAGCTGATTATCTTTTAATCTAAAAACTTTAACACTGATTTTTGTTTAGTTTTGGGTGAGCAATTTGGTGAATTGTTAGCTAATATTTGGCAATTCTCACCCACTTGCCTATATAGATTATACTTATCAGAATTAATAGTTTAAGATTTGATAATATTCACTAATTCTCACCTACACACCTAAATTGAATAAACCTATCATAGTCAAAGGTTTCAGATGTCAGTCAGTCAGTAGATGTGTTTTTTCAATTGATACGCCAAACTACACTTTAACAATGCTATATAATTACATATATATTTTTACCCATATTAAATATACTTTATAATACCTTAACCCTAATTATATACTCATATAAATTATACAAATAATTCTTTTCTTATACTATTTTTATGTTACATGCAACAAACTAAATTGTGACTATGCTATATATATAACTAATTATCTATTCAGGTAAGGTCAACCAGGAGACGTACACTTCTGATGTAATGAAGATAAAATAATAATATGAATACATAATAAGAACATCTTAGAGGGTTCATAGCCCCTCCTGTTGTCAGCCAGGACCTTCAGGCTTAGGAAAATGGGGGATTTATGCCAACTTATACTTGTATGCAACATGAGTAAAGAAATGAGTTGATATTTAGGAAATATATGGGGAACCATGAGTTGATTAGCCTTCTGTTGTGTAGGGTCATGTTACCAAACAACCATGCTTGAAAATTTCCAATATATTATAGTGTAACAATTGATAATTTCTTGGGGGGTAGGCGTTGTTCCTGTAAATGAATCCAAAACTATTGTATGGATTTTTCATAGTGCTATTTCTACTATTAATGCCCATAAAGATGGATGAATAGGTGACTCCATGCTGAGAGCAAACATATTCCTAGCTAAACTGAATGATTTTCCATTGCCTTAATGGACTAGGTGCATGACCTCTTTCCAGATAGCTGCCAATGTTGGATATTGTTCTAAACAGTGTACTAAGCTTCCATTTTGGCCACATAATATGCATGAGGTGTGGGCAGCATTTGATTGTTCTGCCATGCAATACACTCTCCGCATGCATCTCCATATATGTGCATGTACTTTGGGTTGTAGTAATGAGTGGTGTGTGTATCTCCAGACCATTCTTTGGGTCTCCAGGCTGTATGGTATGTCCATTAGATCCAGTTAATCAATCCTGGTAATGGTACTCAGGTTTCAGTTTATTATGGTGTTTGTAACTACTTGGTCACTAATTAATTGTCTGTGAGTTACCCCTGGGCAACCTCAGTGACTGGTCTGTCCACCTATGTGGATCTTCCACTATTCCCTTCTCATGGCTAGAAATATTTGTTTAAAGTTTATAGGAGTGCCATGCGGTCCTACAGCGGTTGAGTGAGATGCCAAATACTTAGTCAATGAGTTTTGATGTGGATTTCTTAAATCACTCATGCAAAATTAGATCATGCTGCTCTTGTCTAATGTATGTCTGGAAGTTCTGGACTAGTCACCTGAGCTATCTAAGATCCTAGTATATGGGCCGCTTGCTCTACATAATTTGTTAGCACCATACCTCCATTCATCCTAGGGTTAAATAAAGTTTCAAAGCGCACAGGGGCTTTATGGTCATACCAAATCCATACCTATATTAAGTCATATATTGTGTTATAAAAGGACGGTAAAAAGAAATTTCATGGGTAATAAACCAGATAGTTATTAATATCATGGAATTGGATATCACTACTCGTCCAGTTAGACCTGTATGATGTCTATGCAAGGAGGCAATGAGTTTTTTAATTCTATCTAGAAGTTGAATTTCCATCATGGTGTTGAACTACCCCCTGCCTCTAACCATACCCCCAAATGGTGGACAGGTCCAGCTGCTAGCTTAGTAGTGAAGGGAAGTTCTATTGGAATAATTGGTAATTTTTCCCTCCCTGGTCTGTTATAGAGTCTTGATGTTTTATTAGTCTGCTGACTCAAGGTGGATGGCGTCCAATGGGTCTGATATTCCCTAGGAGTATAATTTCAGTTTTTCCAGCATTAAGTGACGCGTTGCTGATGGATGAGTATTCTTGTATTATTTTCTCAAGTATGCAAACATCCTGGTTGCTGGATATACCCACCACACAGTCATCAGCAAAAGCCATAATTTTGACTGGTGATTGTCCATAGACATTGATTCCATTGATTAAGCATTTGTATACCGGATTAGGGGATCAAGACTAAATTTATATAGTAGAGGGCTTAGAGGGTCCCCTTGTCTGAGTCCCCTCTGTGGAAAACTGGGCCAGTTAAAAAGCCTGCTCCACGCATAGCCATGGTAGCTGACTCTTTGAACAACGTCACCCAATTTATAAACCTATTTGGGAATTTAAATTTTCAAAAGCAGGCCCTGAGATAAGTCCAGCTCACCCTGTCATATGCCCTATGTTGATCTAAAAAGACAAGTGCTCCAAAGGATTTAGATTGGCAGACATTTGCAACTGTGTGAATATTGTCCTAAATGGATCTTCTTGGGACAAATCCATATTGTGATGAGGATACCACATCAGTTGCAATTTCCCTTAATTGTTTGGCCACAATTTTTGTGAATATTTTAGCGTCAGTATTAGTTAGGGAAATTGGGCGCCACAGATAGGTTTAGTTTATCTCCTTTTTTGAAGAGAGTGCATGTGTATGCTTCTTTGCCTCCATGTAGAAAACATGTTTCCATGATGCAACTATTCATGGAAGTTAAAAGAATATTAAAAATTTATTAAAATATTTCTTATATAATTCATAGTGAAGCCCTTCAGGTCCAGGGCATTTCCCTCATGGTGCATCGCACACCACTTCTCATAACCACTCGCATACTATTAGTGTTAATTCTCAGTGTAACATATTGATTCCGCTGAGTTGGTTTACACAGGGTATAAGCCACTGAGCAACCAAATTGGATGATATGGAGATCGCCAACTCTAAGAAAACCCCAATAATGATATATGGAGTAATCGCCCCTGTTGAAACTTTATTAATCTTCTAATAAATGCAGACTTACCTGCAAAAACCTCCTAACAGACCTCCACTCTCAATCTTTCATTCAACTCTTAAATCTTGGTCTCCCAAACCAAATGAATCCTCTGCTTGGTAATCTATATTCATTTTCCCTTTTTTAGGAGTTTTTGTCTATCTTGAAGTTTCAGTGGAATTTATCTTGATTTTCTGAGCAGTTGACACTTTGATTGGTTTGATTTTCATATATTTATTTTTTCCATCAATCTCAAGACTTGTCTTGACTCCAATTTCTTATCTGCTGTAATGTATAGCATATCATCCAGTCATATCAACTTCTCGATATTACCCCCCATGACTGGACGATATGCTCCTATTGCTTATATTCTTGAAGGAACTTTGCATGATCTTAGTTGATAACCTGACCCCCTCATGTTCCTTAATGGTGTAGGCGTCCATGCCAGTCTTCTTAGTTATCTCAAATGGTTCAGCCCAGATGTTAGAGAGCTTGTTTTTCCGCCCAAATTTGTGTTGGTCATGGAATAATACATAATCTCCTACAGCAAACAGTGGAAGTCTGCTCCATCTTTTCTAGTCAGCCACCTGATCATGAATATTCATGGCCAAAATGGTAGAATAGGCTTCCGTTTGTAACTTGATCAGAGTTTCTGTTAGATTTGTCAAATAGCGCTGATCTTCCACACCACCAGTGTCCTCTATGCATTAGTAAAGCAGAGCAGGCAGAGCCAGCTGTCAACCATACAGCAGTTGGAAAGGGCTCTTTACAGTGGACAAATGATAGCTGATATTATATTCAAACACAGCTGTAGGTTGGAGGGCACTCCATTCCAAGGGTCAATTCTTCACCAACTTATTGAGTACGTTCACTAAGGTTCAGTTGACCGGCTCCACTATTCCATTTGATTCTGGATGGTAAGGTGTAGTCAAAACTCTGAAGATCACCATCGACTCATTCAACTTGGGTAAGATGTGCGAAGTGAAATTGGCTCCATTGTCCGTTAAGATGAACTGCAGGCAGCCATGTCACTGTATAACAAAATCCATAATAAACTTGGCTGTATTGACCGCTCTCAAGTCATTAATTGCCCTGGCCTCCACCCACTTGTCAAATGATCAATTGTGAAGATTATATACTTGAATCAGAACACGCCGGTTGGCTGAGGTCCCACTACATCAAGGGAAATGGTGTGCCAGGTGAACTGGGGCTTAACCAGCTGGTATGTGGTCTTTTTGTGAAAAGGCTTTCTCCACTTGACACTGATGGCAACAGCTTACTGTTTCCAGAACATCATAATGCATGCTCTCCCAATAGTAGCAGGGTCACAAAAACTCCAGCTTTTTCTGCAATTTTCCATGTCCTACCGCCCAACGGGCATCCATAATAATCGCTGGCCTATCTGAGGGTTTAGGGAAACTCAGCATCAAGTTTCCAATCTGCTTATATAGTTCTCCCTTACGTAGGAAAGTATCCTTCCTAAGCCTGTCTAGTACCTTGATCACCTGCAGCGGCTCATCATGGTAATTGTTCACCACCATCTTCTCATACATGTCAGCCAAATCCGCTGTGATGTTGACTGTCGATAGGCAGGAAAGACAATTTGCATTTTGATGTTTTGCTCCCAGCTGGTGTACAATCTTGAAATCATATGCTTGGAGCTTCAGTACCCAATGTGCGAGACATCCTTCAGATTCATATAGATTCTGCAGCCAGTGCAAGAAAGCATGATCCGTCATCACCTGGAATTTTACCCCATGTAGAAATACCCAAAACTGTTTGTACTCATAAATCACCGCCAAGCACTGCCTCTCAGTCATGGTGTAGTTTCATTTATGGCAAGACAAGCTTCAACTACAAAATGTGACAGGGTGCTCCACGCCATCATAGTCCTTCTGGGATAATCTGCCCCTATAGTGGAGAGCGATGCATCCATTTGTACTATGAATTGTTTTTTGAAGTTGGGGTAAAGCAAAATGAATGTGCTCACTAAAGTGGTTCATAACACATTAAAATTGTTTTGGCATCATTCTATCCATTCAAAAGTGGTATTTTTCTTTAACAACTCAAAGAGCGGTGCCCCAATACAACTGAAGTTAGAAATGAACAGTCAGTAGTACCTGATCATTCCCAAGAACACTTAAATATCCCGTATATTACCTGGGTGGGTCATCTTGATCATCACTACTACCTTTGCTGGCTGTGGTTTAAGCCCTTTTGAATTCAAAAAAAACCCAAGGTAGTCTAATTGCTCTTTAAAAAGTGACGCTTCTGAGGCTTGATTTTGATATTAGCATTAGCGAGTTGATGGAACATTTGTTCCAGATGAGCAAAATGCTCTGTAAAAGTTTGTGTAAACACATTGATATCAGTGAGGTAAACTAAGAATAGAACAGTTGCAATTCACCTAAAATCGTATTTATAGCACGCTGGAATGTAGCTGGGGCGTAGCACAAACCCTGTGGCATATGTGTTGGCTGGAATAATCCCTCAAAATGATGATAGCGCATTTCTCCCATTCTGCCAATGGCAATTCGATCTGCCAGTACCCTGATATCAAATCCATGGTGGAAAAATATGCCCCTCCCAATAAATCTAATGCATTATCAAACTGTGGAAGGGGGTAGGGATTCTTCTTTGTTACACTACTGAGCTTTCATTAGTCAATAACCACCTTATTTGTGCCATCTTTTTTATTTACAATGAGCACCAGTGATGCCCACAGACTGTTTGACAGCTCTAACATCCCTTGTTCGATCAGTTTATCTACCTCATTGGAGACAACCTCTTCCGCCAACTTTGAACTTTTAATAGGCTGCAATCAAATGGGAGGGTGATCCCTGTATCTATTTGATGTACCCCCTTGGGTGCACCCCAAATTATGATCGTTATATGTGAAAATATGCCAATAAATTTAAATAAAGCTATTGACTTATCTTGCTGTTCCACTGACAATCAAGTTAGCGCTTCTTGCGGAACCGCTGTCATTACACCAAATAAAGAATTTGTCATTAGGCCGAGTTCCTCCCACAATCCATAATCATGTTTATGGCGAACTTCATTTATAGGAGCCAATTGTAGATAAGCCACCACTTGGCGCTGCTGGAATTTTATCATCGCTTTCTGTAAATTTGCTAGCAGTACCTTCACCTCCCCATTCCCGGGTAACAGTAGCCCTGGAGCCACACGTGGTTCAAGCTGTGATTGATGATGGGCCCCATAATTTCCCCCATATAGCCCTTTAGGGATGTCAATTTTGAGCTTGGTTCATACTATGCATGGGTATTTAGATGGTAGGCTCAAAGCACTTTCTTCTTAGAGCAGAATCCCTTTATACTCATAGATCTGGTTGGGGAGGGCTCTGGTTTTTTGTTAATTCACTGGTATTGGGCAGGAATCACTCCATCACTGTACGCCAGATTGATTTGACTGGAGGTGAACAGATCCGTTGGGATTCTGCTAGAGGTAAAGTAAATGGTAATCTGTTGTCCAAAAATATTAAGGTTTCCTCTGCCATATCTACCACAGCCCCTATTTTTCTCATGAATGCCGCACCAATTAACATATCATAGTTATTGTTTGGTTGAGCCACCGCTGTAGTGCAATCCCTCACTGACCCAAATTGCAAAAGCAATGCGCTGTATGCTCCTTTGGACACAGTACTTTGTGTCCCCGTGGTCCCATATACTACTCTGTGGTCCACATCTGGCTTCAACGGAAACTTAGTCACCAACATGGTAGAGCTTTATTGAACTGGGGCCCCAGTGTCTATGATAGCACAGATTTTTGTGTTTAAACAAAAATGGCACAGTAAGTGCAATCTGAATAAGAAGATCCATCAGTGTTTATTATGTGGAAGTCCAAAGGATTTTTGTTACTCAGGAAGGAGGATATGCCCATACTGACATGAGGATACTCCATAGCAATTTTTTTGACTGGAGTTGCTACACTAACCCCTACTAGAGAGTTAACGTCCATTGAGGGATCCACGTTGCGTATGCTGGTTTGTTACAGGATCTGCCATGCATATGGCTTCTGCACATCCTGGCGGAACTCAGATTTTGGGGGTGAGTAATCACTTAATGTAACGGAAGCTGAAGTGTTTGATGGATGCTGTTGGGTAGCAAGTTGTCCGGTAGAGTTCTGAGTCCTACACAAAGATATTTTTGAGAATTTTTGGGGGCAATTATATTTGAATTAGTGGAGATAGAGCATCCCATCTCTACTCCGCTCTGCTTTTCCCTGCTTAATCTTTCCAGATGGCATCGCATACACCTGCAAATTGCTAGGGCAATTACCCACATAATGCCCTCTTCGTCTGCACTGGAAAAAAGCATTCATAAAGGGTTCACGTCTATAACTTGCAGTAGAAGGACCAGTTCAAAGATTAACGGTACTATTAAAAGGTCAGGGATAAACCAGCTGAGCGTACATAGGACAAAAAGGATCTTCTAATATATAGGATGGATGAATATGTTCCAACAGTCTATAGATCGATTGCTGCAGCCAATATCCCAAGGAGTATGCTGCAGCAACAGCAGGGGCCTTTTGCTCTACATTGGGGGCGCTTAACGTGGCGAAGAGATGACATAAGGTGTTCAAAATTTGTATAAGCCCTGCATCTTTGTCTAAAATGTGAGACATAGCGTTATGTATTTCCTGATATGGTTTGACAGCCGCCGTCATTGCTATACCTACATCCGCAGTGTATAAAATGTTGGCTCCAATTAACACATGTGCTTCCATTAAAAATTGTTCAGAAAATTCTAACAGGAATTCATATTGTAGGAACTGTACGGTCAGGAAGTCTGCCTTTCGTTGGGCCATCTTAACCACGCCCCTAAACAGCTGGAGAACAGTCGCTTTTACCTCTTCATAAGATACCAAGCTATTTGGAAGGTAGCAGATGACTTGGTCAGCGCTCTCCATGTCCAAAGTAAACATCAACAGTTTTGCTTTCCACCAATTCAAATCCCCTTACACAGTGAATTCAAATCATGTAAAGTAGCCATGCATATTCCCATCATGACTTAAGGGTGGTATTTTCTTGATTTAGACACATCTTTGCCTTGCTCTGAGCTCCAGCCTCAAGGAGCAGTCAAATTGGGTTTCGAATGACTAGGGGAAACATCCCCTTGTGAGCTATCATAGGGATGGGCGGACAGAATCAAATCTGCCAAATTGGACTCAAAGAAGTAGTGTTGCAAGGAGGGTCTGCCACGACCCCTGAGGGATACTCGTTGGCCAATCCATAGCATTCTTTCCCAAATCACCGCTACCTGAACCACTTCCCCTAGCTTCAGCTTGCTCAGCAAAATACTTGTTGATTATTTATTCCATTTTATACAAATTGCACCTACACCGCCCATCTTGAAATTCCTGTTGAAGCATCTCATACTGATTTTATAACTTTCAATGAAATTCCCGCTCAGAATCCAATTTCTTTCATGGTTGGATGACATAATAGTAGTCACTGATGCTAGAGATAAGGCTGGGTGACAGGAGGCCTAGAAGATGAAGCTTCAGGCTCTCCCTGACCTAAAGCACACCTTAGATTAACGCTGGGTGCAAGCCAAGCATGCCCAGGTTGATACTAATGGGGTGCAAAACGCCCAGCCTCTTATCTTGGCCCAGGCTTTGAAACAAACAATTTACATTTAAAATGAAAATGGTTCAATTTGCTTGGTTGGAGAGCAAGGGTTCGAGTCCCACTCCAGCTATGAAATTTTGACTTCAGGTAAAATAAGGCTTCAATCAATTACTTGAGTGAAGGCAC